>MJUT01045728.1:63838-131001 GCA_002080005.1 Gigantidas platifrons | reverse complement strand
ATCTATGAGCCCATTTTAAAGTTGTAGTTGGATTAAATGTCAAACCATTTGCTTTTGCAATGATACTAGTATTGTACAAGTTTGATATATTACTATTGAAACAAAAGAGTTGCAAGAGTTAGACATAACACAATTCTTTTTTGCGCACCTCGGCCTTCACATTCCAAATAAGCATTTGTGTTATTTCATTAATTAGATGAAACATATTGTCTTACGACCACATCTAAAAGCTTTGGATCACAAGTTACATGATTAGTTCCATACAATACTTTTCTATTAGAAATGTAGTAGTCTTATCCATTCTTACTGTACACATGGTTCCCTGTTACTAAGCTGGAATCATCACTCCGAAATTTGTGAGATGGCTGGTGCATCTTTGTTAACTGCTACGGGTCGTCTGTGTCACAAATGACCACTATATGCTCTGTTTATTTTTTACGAAGCACTTGAGTCCGTCCGTTTTATTAAATGTCTTAGTGGGATCCGTGTTGTTCATATTGTCAAATAGTTACGTGCGGGGATGTCAGCTACCATTTCCGCGTAAAAGCGACGTTCGATTCATCTCGAGTCCCAAGTCTTTGATAGGGGGTTCATTTAGTTATTTATCTTATTTGTGGTGTGTTACGTATGATGGTGTCCAACACGATGTCATGTTGTCCGAGTTTCCGTTCTATTATCTCCAAGCTTGCATTGATGTTGGATTGTGTGACTTCAGGTTTGGAATTGGTGCCTTCAGCGTGGTCTAAACACGTGCATTTATAAACAAAAAACAGCTACCTGTGGCGTTGTTGTATACAAATAAATTGTAGACTATATGTTACAGACTTCAAACAAGTACAATTAATTGATAGTAATATATCAGTACTAATTTATATATAATGACAACATAAAAGTTATCATATTCTGTGAAACCATCATAAATCTTGTGGTTCTTATTTGCATGGATTTCGAGGATTTCGTGGTTCATGCAAAACTTAAAGATTAAAATCCAACGAAATACAATTTTCACATTGACTGTTGCCTATAGTGTTTGAACCCAAGAGTCACTGCATTTTGTAGAAATCGTGAATATTGGTGTAAACGTACTTTCCCCTTATATAGAATTGAACATTGTTGGTGTGTATGCTATGAAAGTTTTAAGCAATGAAGCAAGTAAATAGTTGTGTATTAATTTCGAACCCGTTTTATATCCGTAGTTTTCTGTGTTGTGTTTTATATATCACTGTTTGCCCTTTTGTCCGTTTATCCTGTAGTCGATTCATTGTTTGTCCTTCCGCCATTTACGGCTTCTGATCACCTGTTATGTATCTTCAAGCCTTTCTTAGGTACATATTGCATATCATCTTTAGTCGGATATGGAAGTAATACCTATTATTTCTACGTAGACAATGATAATTGTTGTATACCTAACTGTAACATAGAAACACCGAACTAAATATTATCCTCCGTCAGTATCATTTGTTTCCGGTGAGGTTTTTTATCCTGTCCATCCTGTCCTTTTCTAAGGGAATACGATACAGCAGACAATTGCTTTGCCGAATACCGCATGTTTGTTTCCGCGACGTCGCGGGAACGACATTGTAGGGTAATTTGGCGCCAAAATTGACGATGTCTAGGTTTTTCATGAAAAATGTACGTTTTTGTTCTGTAGCTAAAAAACAAGGCACATGTACCCCCTTATTTTTTGCTAAAATTCTATAAAAAATCATTGCGAGAATATGATGACAAAATATTAAGAAAATATGAATGGCATTTTTTTTCTACCTGCAAATTTATTCATGACGAAACCACTAAATCAGCCATATTCCACAAATAAGTAGAATTTTTGGAGTACTTAATCTATTATTGGCAATGTACATGTTCATCGTCTTTGAACGAAATTATCATAGGAAGCTATTGCAAAAAAACGGATGCAACTATATTTTACCGTTTTGAAATTGTGATACTTTGTTTACCGCTATAAAAATCCGTATATTAAAAATTTGTCGAAAAATGGTCGATATTCGACCGTAAATATCTCGAAAACTAAGTCACAAAGATATGTTTTTCTTTGCATATTTGGAAAGAGCATGTCGAAATTGACCAAAGCACGAATTTTCATGAAAAAATTATTTGGCAATCCCTACTGTATCGTATTCCCTTAATTCTAGGCAGACTTCATACACATGTACTTTCCAGGGAAAATGAAAAGAATCTAACCCGGTCCTTTAATTTTAAATGCCGCTATTTAGATGATGTCATATCACTAAATAACGTAGATGATTTTGTTGATTGCATCTATGCCATTGAGCTTGAGATAAAGAATACAACAGATATAGCGATGTATATTCCATATCTTGGGCTACTCCTTAACATTCACTGTGACGGCCCGTTAAGAACGAACTTTTACGACATATGAGATGATTTCAATATTTCCATTGTGAGCTCTCTATTCATATGTTGGAATACACGACAGCATTATAACAACACCTCCATGTGGAATACATATCTCTCAGTTAATCAAATATTCCTGAGTCTGTGTTTCCTATTATGATTTACTTGATAGAGGGTTATTACTGGCGATGAAGCAGCTACTGAATCAATTGTTTATAATGGTTAAGATGAAGTCATCTTTTGCAAAGTGTTACGGTCAGCACCATGACATGGTAACGGAATAGCTGTTTTACAAATGACTACGACTATGTTATGTTTGTTGTTCATGAATTATCACCAGGTTTGTTGCAAGAGTAACACGTCATGTGCCACATATGGCACATGAACTACTTACCCTTGCGAAACACCTGTGTTCACCCCCGGTTTTAGTTAGGGTTCCTGTTGCTCACTCTTTGGTTTTTTATGTAATGTCATTGTTTGTTCTTTTTCGTGTGGTCATTGTATCGTCGTTACTTCTTCGATTGACGAATCTAGTTACCCCCTGGTATCTTCAAACTTTTCCTACGTTAACATTCCCTCTTGTAATATATGTTAAACAGTTCTTGAATTGTCCATCCTTTTTAAAATATTTCTCTGACCTCACATTATTGTTCGGACAGTTAATTATTCTATTGTTTTTGTGTATATGAACATTAGGTTTTATCATTGTATGTTCAACAACGTGCTTAAATATTGTTGAGCGTACGCGTCTTCTTGATGTATCTCAATTACAAGACACCTTTTCTGACCTATATCAAAGACATACCAGAAACAAAAACATCATCAGAGACAAAATAGCTTGTAGGTGATAGCCTGCTGTTTCCACCCATCATAACTAAGTTGACAGCAACCTGTCCCACAAAGATATAGTATCAGTAGAAGATTGAGAAGACCAATAGCAAATGAGCTATTTTATCTTAGAAAGATTGCAATATCACTTGAAACACACGCTCGATTTCTGCTGGCTTGATCACCAATTCAATTATAAGGGATCAATATAAGTTATTTCTGACAATGCAATTTGACACTTGAACATAATCATTATATTTTAATTGTCTATTCTGTCTATTGACCATTATATTTTAATTGTCTATCCTGTCTATAAACAATTATATTTTAATTGTCTATTCTGTCTATTAACCATTATATTTTAATTGTCTATCCTGTCTATTTACCATGATATTTTAACTGTCTATCCTGTCTATTAACCATTATATTGTAATTGTCTATCCTGTCTATTAACTATTATATTTCAATTGTCTATGCTGTCTGTTTCCTTTCGGTTTGTTACTCTCAAAGACGTTTATATTATTATACTTTTTTATTTATTCATACTTTAGGAAGGTTATACCAGAAACGTGCGTGCACACTGAATTAGATAGGAAACATACGACAATAGTGTATGTCGTACACATAATTCTTCCATATAATTTTACAATTAGCTATTTTCTTTATACATTTAGGAAAATCTGCTCTAAAGAGTCATTTGTTTATCATAAACCCTTCTATTATTTTTTCAATGACTTTACACGTGTCAGATTTGAAATGGTTAATTTGATTAATAACGTCTCCACATCAATATAGATGGAAATAGCTTTTTAGATCAGATCTCCGCCTTCAGAATTGCTTGTATTCACAAGAGCTTTATTGTGGTAGTAAACTATAGTGCTGGCTTTAAATAATTTATTAAAATGTATCGACATAAATGGGTTCCATAAAAAAATAGACGGTGGTGTCCGGGTTGCTAATTTGTATTTTTTTGGGTTTGATTTAATGCCATTTTGTGTGTCGGAGTTCCGCATTGTGATGTCCGTTACGATTTCCGTCTTAAATAATCTGTTCAGCTTTACCTCTAGTTGCTTGTAGAAAAGCTCACGTCTTATGTTTGCTGTGTTTGTTTGTGGATAGTGGTGTCAAACACATGGTGTTTTGTGTTTTTATTTTGCTTGACTTCGGCTTGTCTACCCTATGCTGCCACTTTCTCTGGATTGTCCATGTTTGATTACCCCGTCGGTATTTTGTAACGTGTGTATACACTTAGAACCAAAATCAAGTAAAGGAACAGCTTTTGCATAGCTATTCTGCATATTTTGTTATTTTGTTTCATAAGCAATCACGTGTGTCTCGCTTTCCTATTGATACTGTGTATTTACAATGTGGCAATCTATGGCATTATATATTCAAATTCGGGCGTAAATTGATAATGTTCAGAAAGAATGTGTATTTTTTTTTTAAATGTATGTAAAAACTTGTCAAGTTTTCTTACACAATATTCGACACTTTCTCCCATTTATACTAATCACAACTACAAACATCAATTATTTTGAGTGGTCATTGGTGTACCCTCTTGCAATTCATTTTTTCGGACCCTATCCATTTATCCTCTCCCAAGCCATGACCTGCATTTCCAACATCAGATGGTGTTGCCCCCTTTTTTTGTTCAGTGAGTGGCGATTGATAATGTAGGACTTATTGACCATTACTGTTTTAGCTTTCTTTTCATAATCCTCTACTTCTTTTTTTCCTTCACGGTCATTATCCAAATGCCACCTTTCAACCATCAATTATTGATTGTAAGCTTAATTCTCATCATGAATATATAAAACAAATGTGTATAACTGAAATACTGCTTACTTGACATTAAAACAGTAATCAATCAATTATTCAACAAAATTTGTTGGATATGGTCCAACTGTTCACATTCGCAAGGTATGCATATTCAAATGGATTCCTGTGACACATTTAAAACATACTTTTCAGCAAACCAATTATGTTCATTGATTGATATGAAAAGAAAGTTTATAAACAGTGATAATCATAAATTCAACCAATATCAATGAAACAATTACCTTTCATCCTAACTGAACATGAGCCGTCGTGGTGGTACGGTAGTTGAATTCACAACTACATGTGCAATCGTTGCCTATCACCACTTAAGTTGTGAGTTTGAACCCCATTCATAGCGAGGTGTACTCGATAAAACATTATGTGATAAAATTTGTCAGTGACTTGCGACAGGTCTGTGAATTTTTCTGGGTACTCCAATTTCCGGCACAAAAGTAGTAACTCAAATATGAGAATTTCCCTAGCATTGCATTTATCTCTCTCCTATGAACCGATCGGAGTATTAGATAACTCTGTAACCGATACTATTTCTCTGAATTATGATGGTCCACGAAACCAATTGTCTTTATGTCATTTTAACCAGCAGTTTAATTTAATCTTTCAAACATTAAGCATTTATTATTCAAACTAGTAAAGCTTGAATGTGTATTAGAGAGTGATGTACTCAATATTTTCGTGATAACATGTGTAGGTGGTGTGGCACTCTAATTTGATATATCAAATGAAAACCAAACAAATGACTCTATCAAAATAATTACGAAAGTATGTACCCTTCCGGTACACATGATATTTGTATGGCCAAATTTAAGTTTTCTGATTACCTATGTGGTATCTGCAAGCCTGTCGCATATATATTTTGCTCAACACGGTAACTAAGGTGGTTAAATAACAACAAACCTTAACAGTGAATTAAGTCTCGTGAATAGTAAAATGCAAAAAAGGTCGTGTACAAAGAAGGCTATGATGCTGCAGCTGTAAGTTGTATGATCGCATCACACCATCAAAAGGGAAGGGTTGGTCTAGACAACTAGGTTAACCACGATAAGTTTTATTGGAGTGCCGCTTCCAAGCAATGAAAGTGAGTGGTCATGTATATGTGTGTAAGGAATGTCGATTTTTTTCTGTTTCTACGATTTACGATTAGATTTCTGAGCTGTTTTAATAGATTGTTTTTTAGTTTTCTGTTCATTTTCAATAGTATACGTGTCAACTCAACATTTCACCTATTGAACTACTGATAATTGTCTTTCATTTAATGTTAAGCAATAACACATTTAGCAGTCATATAAATAGAAATGTAGATACATGTATATTAGTTAGTGCACATAACTGTTATCATTTACTCTGCATTATACGACACTTTAGAGTATTGTAGGCCTGTTAATGTTATCTAGACTCCAACACGTTGTTTCTATCTCCTGCCTTTACTTGTGCCTGATTAACTTAAACATATTGTTTTCAAATGTTTTGAAAACGTGTGAACCCCATTTGGTGCTGCATACCTCGAATAGGCTCATACTAACACATGTTTGCTTATCGTAGAATGCAGACTAAATGAGGCTACATACTAGCCTTGTGTTATGACCCGTGATGATGGAAGTCGGACTGTTGTTGACTTTTGCCCTTACTTCATCTAGACGTTAGATCAAATGAACTATGTTCGATGAATCAGCTGATCCCAATTCAAAAATGCACTAATTTTGAAAAATCATAAAATAAATTAAGGTTCATATCTTCATATATTGATACAGTCAAGTCATAAGTCACTAAAGAGAACCTGATATTGTGGGTTCGGGTTACTCGATCTTTAGTTTTATGTGTATCTTTTGTAGATCGTTGTTTGTCATTTTGTCCTTTTTCGCTATACCATTGTGCTGTCTGTCCTTCGATTTATGAATTAGGATTATCATTTGGTATCTTCAAACTTTTCTTACTATTAATATACAACATGAACCGATATTTAAAGATATTGTGTTTTTCAAACATGTCCTGGACAGAAACGCGATATAAAACATTGACATGGACCACACATTTGGCAATTAATTGTCAACATAATGTTTCAAATACAAAATCGCGAATTAAACCCTGTATTAAAATCATTTGTTCTATAAATCCAGCAAACGATGACCACAAATAATTGTGTATGCTGTTATAATGTTACATAAGATGAAAATATTTTGAAATTATCCAAATATGATTTACTGTATTTCGATTATCAAAGTATTTCTTTGATATGCCAAGAGTTATCTTCCTTGCATTCAATGAAAGAGTAATAACACAAATCTTTAACAAGTTTGTTTAACATTAAGCGAAAAATGTTGTACTAAGTTACAATTCCAAAATAGATGAAAAATATTTTTCTTAGTTCCCATAAATAATTGGTTAAGTTCACTTTTATATATGTAAAGTAGTGGAAAATACACTCCAACTGTAGATTCTTCAAAATAATCAACGAGACCCGTAAGAATCGACTAGATTTGTTTTTAAGAATATACAAGTTCGAGTGTATTCTCTCACATAATACATTTCTATCTGCAATAGTGTTTTCATTTTATATTTTTACCTTTTTAATGTTCAGAAAGGTAATTAAGTCACAACTAACAAAACAATAAACAACAAAATGTTATCGGCATCCGTGCTCTCGATTCTCGTTTATATTTAGATATTTCATGGTCTTTCAAGTGAATATAATCGTTGATATTTAGATATTTCAAGATCTTTCAAGTGTCCAAAATGTTCACCTGTGTTCTGTCTGATTTGCTAAGTTGCGGTTGGTTCGTTGGTTGTTTTTGTATTGCGAGAATACCCGTCAGTTCTGAACATAAATTATGTCAGAACTCAAATAATTGTATCGTGTCTTGTATATATTGATCTATTGTTTTTGTTTAAGCAAATTGGTGATATTTTTTTACAAAGCTTACTATCAAGAGTTGTATATACTAATTATAAAATTTACTAATGTGGTCAACTTAGCCAACTGGTAAGATGGAGGTTTTGAAAGTCTAACTAGACTTTAAAAAACCCAACAGTGGTCCGAGACACGAAAGTCCCAAAATAAGTAAAACACCTTTATAAGCCTAAAATAGTAAAAGGTTAAAGTTCATATATTCAAGAACAAAAGAATAAACTGTAGATTCTAAAAAGATCCACTGTTCGAACAATAGTGTGACGTCATAAAAATGTATTATACATTAAATATATCAATCGACCAATCAATAGATACAACTGCCGGTATACTATGTAGCTGTTATTCGTACAGTTATTGGTAAAAACGTGTACTGTTCCTTGGTGTAAACAAGGTTTTAAACGTAAAATAGAATAATACGAACAATGGTGAGGACGGACACATATTATATAAAGTCCCTTCTATAATATGTACGTTAAGACTGTGTTAAATTTTATTCTTTACGAGCAGCGAAGGTAATTTTATCACAAAATATCAGTAATAACACAGTCAAAGTGTTTCCTTGTCACGTTGTATTTTTGTCTGTCCATATAGTGATCCATACATCAGTAAACAGTTTGCATTTGTAAACAACTAAAATAGTATAATTTAATGTGGTACCATTACGCATACAGTTTTATATACTTGAATAACGGTAAAGCATACAAAACAGTTTACAGATTTATCAAATTAGTTAAGAATAATAATTGAAAATTCGGATTTCATACTTTATTGTACATTTATATACATATGAGAAACGTGATTAAGCATATATTCAAACTGCATAATCATTGACAAAGACATTCTATAGAAAATTACCATAAAGCAGTTTATCAACACATATCAGCATAAATAAATTTTATATGTAACCACCCGTTTGTATCCGGATTAACTCTCTACTGGTTTGGTCCGCAGTGTTCTATTCAATCAAGAACCTGACTAAGAGTTTATTAATAATTATTATTAATTCATATATTAACGATAATTAGGAAAGTTGAATGAACCAATATCAGACTGTATCATACCTTTATATACATATCAGGAACATTATTAAAGAGGGCCTGGGTGTAATACATGCTTGTGTCTGGATTGACAACTTCCCTCGCTCAAACCGAACATTGCATCCGGATCTACCTTCTCTCTCTCTACTGAGATGGTCCTCAGTGTTGTATTCACTCAACACAATGACAAAGCGTTGATCAATTGTGTGTATTCATTCATATATTTATGATAATGAGTCCAATGAACCAATCGAGAAACTATAATAGTGTTATGCTTTCCTTAAAAAATAAATCTTACGTAACGGTGAATACCTGTTAATTTTACTAAATAAATACAAAATAATTGGACAACGTGGTTTGAATAATCCTCTCCCGGCACGCTTTAAGTTGGAATATTTGAGAGGCAGATAGTTTAAAAGTCATTGAGAGCAAGCATGTAAAATGACTTATAGGTGTTTATCCATTGTTATTACAAATTTATATATTAACGATAATTCGAAAGTCCAATGAACCAACCGATTAACAATAATTGTACTATGCTTTCTCAAGGATTAAACCTCGCTTAAATGAGGACATCTGTTAACTTATCTTCAACTAAATAGTGGATGACGTGGTTTAAATAATCTTTATAAGGAAGCGTTGAATATTAGAGAAAAATGTAAATCTTTGAGAGTAAGAAAATTAAATAGCTTAAAACAGGATAGCCAAAACCTAATACTACTATCTATGTCAGGGGAAGATGAACATTAGTTTTAGCAATCAATACCTACTAACTGTATATTACAGTACTACTTACATCATGTTAGTAATAGTCATCAAAAAGTAGAATTCGTAATATCTATAATATCTAATTTAAGTTGTTGGTACCACGATGGTGTTGATTGAAAATGTAAATTAATGAGATATCATCGTACTCACTAAGGTGAATATTCTTCAGATATTGATAAACACGTAAACGTATTTATATAGGTCACTTAATAGAATCTTAAACTGTGCCTTTTATAGCGGAGTTGACCGCATATATTATATAAATCAATAAACCGATTATACAATAGTATTATTATTGAACCAAAAGAAGCTGCCCGTTTCAATGCAGAGTTGATTAATAGTTATTGTTAATTCATATATTAACGATAATTAGGAAAGTCCAATGAACCAATATCAGACGGTATCGTACCTTTATATACATACCAGAAACATGATTAAAACTCAATTCAAACTACCGAACAACTTAAATAGACTTTCACAATAAACTCCAAAAAAGATATCAATAGATTTTAGATTTTAATACATGTTGTATTCCGATTGACAACCTCTGAATAATATCACTCGCTCTAACCGACAATTATATCCGGATCAAACTCTCTACTGATTTTGTCCTCAGTGTTATATTCACTCATGAGAATGAGAAAGAGATGATCCATTATTAGAATTAATTCATATAGTAAAGATAATTATGGAAGTCCAAATGAAGCAACGGAGTAACTCTTATGGTACTAGTCTTTCTCAAAAAGTAAATCTTACTTACCTGAAAACATGTATTAACTTTAATAAAATAAAATATTGGAAGGCGTAGTGTAAATAATCTTCACCAGGCAAGCTTGAATATTATATACTAATTTAGATATTTGAAGTAAACACACTAAATAGCTTAATACAGGTAAACCAAAACCCAATGAAGCTATATATGTCTGCGGAAGATGGGTCTTAGTTTTATCTATTGATGCAATAACTACTAACTATACATTACAATACAACTTACATATCATGTCAATAATAGTCATCAAAAGGTAGAATTCGTAAGTTGTTGGTACGACGATGGTGTTGATTGAAAAGGGAAATTAATCAGAAATCATCGTACTCACTAAGGTTAATCTTCATCTGACATTGATATACACTTAAACTTATATATAGAGGTCACTGAATGAAACCTTAAAATGTGTCTTTGATGGGGAATTGTCCCCATATCTTTTATATATCAATAAACCGATTTTAAAATGGTATTATTATTGAACCAAAAGAAGCTGACCGTTTCGGAAATAGCGAATTTCTTTTAGCGGATTTGGACCTTGTCATGAGTAATAATTATGTGAATAAAAACCGTTATATCCATTACACATCCGGTGAAATTGATAAGATACCCTGATAACTATTGCACAACCCTAGTTTGATATGGGACTTCACATTCCGAATAAACTGTGTTATTCCATTATTTAGATGAAACAGATAGGCGTATGACTACTTCTAGAAGCCTTTGAGGACAAGTTGAATCATTTGTTCAATAAAATAATTTTATTAAAGAAATAATATTTCCATGTCCATTTTTGATTTCCCCATCGCTTGGTTCCTATCATGGTTTCCTTGATAGCGGGTCGCTGCTAATATGCAAACTACTGAAGCAAGGGTTCCCTATGTCTGAGTTGAAGTCATCACTGTATCTATGTCACAAATGACCACAACAATGTTCCGTGTGTCGTTCCGAGCATTTAAATTCGCCCGTTTAGTTCTGTCTGGTGATGACCCCTATTATTTCCACATACAATCGATGTTCGATTCGGTTCATGTTGCATTATTGTCATTTGTATTCATTTATGTATACTGGTGACCAACACGATTTCATGTCTTGCAGAATCTGCTAACCCATCCGGTCCCCGGTTTGTTAGTGGGGTGCATGTTGTTCTATCATTAGTTTACTGCATAATGCTTTATGTATCGTTGCTTGTACTTTTGGGAATTTTCTCGTTACCCTTATGCTGTCTGTCCTTTGATTTACGGCTACTATTTACACCTGTGGCATCATCAAATTGTTCTCACTTGAGTAGTTTATGTTCTCGGTCCAAGAAAACAAACAACGTTGCAACAAGAAAATACTATGCTATACTACTATCTACTGATTGTGGGAGTTTGATATTACAATGTAAGTACTTATATGATACATGGGGATTCTGAAGAATATTTAGTGCTCACGACGAGTTTTTGGAATAAACATCAAAGGCGAAAGTTTAGAAAGCCAAATAATTTACCGGAAATCTCTGAAACTGAAACTGTCAAGGAAAATATTAATAAGTTTTTGCATTGCGTTTGAAATAAAGAAAAACAAAATGTCTGTTAAATTGGTAAATGATGTTGATTTTTTGTTTATTTTCTAAACGTTCAGCTTTACTTAGCAATGCTTTTCTTTGGATTAATAGTCGAACTATACCATCGGACCAGTAGACATATTAAGTCGATAGTTAATGCTTCAGTAACTCGATTCATTGTTTGACCTTTTGTCCTTTTTATATTTTAGCGAGTCATTTTCTGTCCTTCTCCCATTTACGCTTCTGATTACTTCTTTGGTATCTTCAATTTTTTCTTAAGTACATATTAGAGATCAACTTTAGGGGAAAGGATAGCTATTATGCCTACGCAATCAGTGATGATTGCTGTAGACCATACACGTAGAAACACCATACAAAATAATATGATTCGTGAAGATAATTTGTATCCAATCAGATTGTTATCATGGCCATCATGTCCTTTATTCGCATGAGGTAGAGTTCAAAAAGGCACATCTCGAAAAAAAATATATATCCCCATCCTTTAATTTTACGTTCCCCGATTAATTCTACGTTTAATGATGTTGTTGATCGCATCTATCCCTTTGGGTTTTAAATAAAATATATCACATAATATTTATATAGCTAGATATGCTTCACGAATTGAGATACACCTCGACCCTGACAGTGAGGACTAGTTAGGAACGAAACCTTACGACAAAACCTTTCTTCATTCATCACTCATCAACGGGTTCGTAACAAGCGTAACACGAAGGGTGATACATGTGGAGTAGGAACTACTTACCCTTCCGGGTCATATATGTTCACTCCAGGTTGATGGAGAGGCTCGTGGTTCCTACACGGATATTCCTTCTTCTAGATGTGGAATTATCCATCCTTTTTAGCTTCCGAAAACCTTGATTTATATATGTTCTTTATTAAATTCATTCTCGAATAAGTAACTAAGATGACAAAACACAAAAGTGGTTATCAAGAACATCGAACCTTGGTACAATGTTATTGTGGAAAGTGTGTTTGTTGATTGGTTTTTGAATGCCTGCAAATATATATTTGTATGAATATTACATACATTTGTTAAATGACCAATATTTCCTTTACTGACGAATGCTGTTTAGATAAAATTGACGAGCGAAATCGGTTTCCATATCAAATATGTGTCAGTCATTATAGTGGTCATCCAATAATATGTGTACCACAGTTACCTGCTATTGTTTGACCTAGAGCGAATTAAAGATTTTCATAAATTCACACTCGATTGAAAATAACAGGATGTATGTTTGAATTTTGTATTATTAAATTTACTTTTCAATGGATTTAAGATGATAACAATACCATTATTGTTTTAAATTACTCTATTATATTTTCTGGTATAAATTAACAAGAAAAAATACGTAAGCTTGTATACTTGGTTATTTCTAATACTTGATATTTAATGAAAGACATACTTGGCGATACATAAATCAATGAACCCATTATAAAGTTGTAGTTGGAATATGTTTTTGCAACAATAGCATTGTTGTACAAGTTGGATACATTACTATTGAAACAAAAGAAGCTGCCCGTATTGGACATAACAAATTTCTTTTTGCGCACCTCGGCCTTCACTCGAGTACTCAGGCTGAAAAGGAACCCCGCTATGTCCAATGCGGACCGCTTCTTTTGTCTCAGCAGTGTTGTATCATTTACTTACAGCTATTCACAGCCGGTGTAATACATTAATAGGATATCTAATGACTATTACACCACCATAGTTTGATATTGGGTTTTGTTCATGTCTTAGTGGGGTTTGTGTTGTTCATGTTGTCAAATTATATCACGTCATTAGTTCCATGTTGTGATGTCAGCTACTATTTCCGTGTAAAAGAGACGTTCGATTCGTCTCGACTACCTATTATTGGTAGGGGGTTCATTTTGTTATTTATCTTATTTGTGGTGTGTTACGTATACTGGTGTCCAACACAATTTCATGTTTTCCGAGTTTCTGTTCTTTTATCGTTCTCCATGTTAGCTGCCGAACCGTCGCTGTGTATGGTCCTTTTTTGGTGGCGGACCATAGTGCTACAGATCTCCCCTTTGCAAAAACTTGCGAATTTGCGACCACGATTGAGTCGTACCTTTCCATGGCTTTCTGACGATCGGACTTGTTAATGCATTTGTCCGGCTTGTCTTTCTTTTCAAATTCATTTCCACAATTTAAGTAATTCAAGCAACTGCCCCCATCTTTTTTCTATATGATTTAAGTATTATTATTTCAAAGAGAGAGGGGTGAAAAAGTGAATGTTTGTTAACTTTACGAATGTAACCTGTATTTATTGGTTGTAAAAATACAAGAATTATTTATTATATCTGCTTTTTCCAGGAAAAAGGCCGACAAATGAATTAAACAAGTCCGATCGGGAAAAAACCCAAAAAACCGCGAGCTAAAAGCCATATCAGAACAAGACTTTTTCGACATCCGATTTGCGTATTATACGTCTCGTGACTACAATGATCTCGTTGGTGTCAAGATGGCACCTATGATAGGCGTGATTATGCTGTAATCAGATATTTGTTGTTATAAATAGAAGTATATGAATAATATTGCATACAAAATAATGTAGGGTGATAGACAAATATTTGAAGAAACGAAACATACACATTTGGCTACGCACACTTGGCGTCCGATCGTCTGAAACCCCTGGAAAGGTGCGACTCAATCGAGATCGCACCTTCCGCAAGTTTTTGCATAGTGAAAATCCGTAGCTCTATGATCCGCTAAAAAAGGGAAAAAAAGACCATAAAGAGCTACGGTTCCGCAGCTATCTCTATGTTTGCACTGATGTTAGTTTGTGTCACTTAAGATTTGGAATTCCTGCCTTCAGCGTGGTCGAAATTGTTTACTTTTATAAACAAATACAACAATCAGTCGCGTTGGCGTATACAACTAAAATGTAGGTCTGTAAGCTATAGACATTTATATATTTCTTCCGACTCCCCGTCTACATTAACAAGTCCAACTAATTAATAGTACTATATAGGTATTAATCTATGTATAATGATAACATAAAGGTTAAATGATCATTGATCGTGGGATTCTTATTTTCGTGGATTCCATGGATTTCATGGTTCACTTAAAACTTAAAAAATAAAATCCGACGACATGAAACAATTCCCATTAACCATTGCCTATTGCTTATTAGTGCTTGAAACCACAAATTCAAGAACCCAAAGATCACTGCATTCTGTAGAAATCACGAATATAGATGCTAGCGAATAAAAATACTTTCACAGTATATAGAATTGAAAACTGTTGGTGTGTATGTTATGAAAGTTTTATGCTATGGAACAAATATATAATGGCGTATGAATTTCGAACCAGTAATAAATCTTAGTTTTTTGTGTAGTGTTTTGTATATCACTGTTAGTAATTTTTTTCTGTTTATCCTTTAGCCGTTTTATTTTCGTCTTTCCGCCATTTACGGTTTCAGATCACGTCTTATATATCGTCAAGCCTTTCTTCCGTACATATTACAGATCATCTTTAGGGGGATAGGGAACATATGCCAATTATGCTTACGTAATCATGGATAATTGATGCAGACCTAACTGTTACGTAGAAACACCGAACTAAATAGTATCCTCCGTCAATATCGTTTCTTTATTTTTATCTTTTCCATCATTTCCTTTGTTCATTCTATGTAGACTTTGTATACATGATCTTTTTCAAGGAAAATGAAAAGAATCTATTCCGGTCCTTTAATGTCAAGTTTCGCTCTACAGATGATGTCCTATCACTAAATAAGGTTGATGATTTTGTCGATTGCACCTATACCATTGAAATTGAAATAAAGGATACCACAGATACAGCGAGGTGTACTTCATACCTTGACCTACAACTTGACATTGACTGTGACGGTCCGTTAAGAACGGAATCTGACGACAAAAGAGATAATTTCAATATTTCCATTGTTAGCTCTCTATTTACAAATTTGAATATGTGACAACATTACAACAGCACCTCCATGTGGAATACATATCTCCCAGTTGATCCGATATTCCTGAGTCTGTGTTTCCTATTAAGATTTACTTGATAGAGGGTTACTACTGGCGACGATGCAGCTACTGAATCAATTGTATATAATGGTTAAGATGAAGTCATCTCTTTATAAGTGTTACGGTCAGCACCACGACTTGGCTACGGAATAGCTGTGTTACAAATGACTACGAATATGTTATGTATGTTGTTCATGACTTATCACCGGGTTTGTAGCAAGAATAACAAGACATGTACCGCTTATGAAACATGGACTACTTACCCTTGCGAAACACCTGTGTTCACCCCCGGTTTTAGTTGTGGTTCCTGTTGCTCGCTAATTGGTTTTATATGTATTGTCTTTGTTTTTTTTTTCGTGTGGTCATTGCATCATCGTTACTTCTTCGATTGACGAAATCTAGTTACCCCCTGATATCTTCAAACTTTTCCTATGTTAATATTCCCTCTTGCAACAGATGTTAAATTTAATTCTTGAATTGTCCATCCTTTTTAAAGTATTTATCTGACCTCACATTAATGTTCAGACAGTTAATTATTATTTTGTTCTTGTGTATATGAACATTAGGTTTTATCATTGTGTGTTTAACAACGTGTTCAAATATTGTTGAACGCACGGGTCTTCTTGATGTATCTCAATTATAAGACACATTTTGTGACCTATATCAAAGACATACCAGAAACAACAACATCATCCGAGACAAAATTGCTTGTAGGTCATAGACTGCTGTTTCGCTCCATCATAGACAAGTTGACAGCAACCTATCCCACAAAGATATAGCTATAGTATCACTAGAAGATTGAGATGACCAATAGCAAATGAACTATTTTATTTCACAAATATTGCTATATCACTTGACACAAGCGCTCGATTTCTTCTGGCTTGATTCCCAATTTAATATCGGTGATTCTCACAATACCATTCGACACGTGAACATAGTCATTATATTTTGACTATCTTGTGGTATATTTAACTTTTCTATTTTATTTCTATTCTGTCTGTTACCTCTGGTTTTGTTGCTCTCAAAGACTTTATATTATTATACTTTTTTTATTTGACTTTTTTTATTAAGTCGTACCTTACGAAGTTTTATTCCAGAAACGTGTCGCACCCACTGAATGATATATCTATGTATATATTGGAAACATACGACAATAACGTATGTCGTATACATAATTCTTTCATATAATTTTACAATTAGGTATTTTATTTATATATTTAGAAAAATCTGCTCCAAAGAGAGATTTGTTTATCATAACCTCTTCGATTATTGTGTTCAACGACTATACACGTGTCAGGTTTGAAATGTTTAATTTGGTTAATAACGTCTCCGCATTCCGAATTCTTTGTATACACAATCTCTTTATAGTGGTAGTAAACTCTAGTGCAAGTTATAAACAACTTATTAAAGCGTATCGGCAAAAATGCGTTCCATAAAAAAATAGATGAAGATGACATTCCACCCTCGGTTTTTTGGTGTCCGGTTTTTTGATGTCCATGTTGCTAATTTATATTGTTTTTGCTTTGCAATGTAATTTTGTGTATCAGAGTTCCGCATTGTGATGTCTGTCATGATTTCTGTCTTAAATGTTGGGGTCAGCTTTACCTCTAATTGCTTGTAGAAGAGCTCACGTCTTATGTCTGTTGTGTTTGTGGGTAGTGGTGTCCAACACATGTTGTGTTGTGTTTTTATTTTGTTTGTCTTCGGCTTGTGTACCATATGCTGCCAGTTTCTCTGGATTGTCCATGTTTGATTACCCCGTTGGTATTTTGCAACGTTTGTTTACGCGTAGACACAAAATCAAGTAACTGAACAGCTTTTGAGTGGCTGTTCTGCATATTTTGTTATTTTGTTTCATAAGCAATCACGTTTGTCACGCTTTTCTATTAATATTGTGTATTTACAATGTGGCAATTTATGGCGTTATTTATTCAAAGTCGGGCGTAAAGGAGTTGGTTTGATAAGGGTCGATTTTGGCACAGTCTCAGAAACTGTTTATATAGATATAATATTAAACACAATCATTGAAAGGTAAGAAAAATTTATTTTTGGATGATTTCACTTTGTCCTTTGTTGCTTAGCAACGTAAATGGAGGAGGGTCCAATTAATCATTGAAATTCAAATATGGTTGTTTTATTTTACATGTCTTGTATAGTCTTTTCGACAAAATGTTATATTATGTGCATGTACACTCTACAAATGATATGTCAATGCTCTATGGAAACATATAGTATTTTTGCGGAGTTATGTCACCATAGCAACGGATTTGTAAACATTAAATTAGCCTATATTATTGCAATTAAAGGTTGAATGTTGACATCTACGATCTTTTGATTTGATATTTGACTAAGCTGTACACTTTTTTCAAGATATACACACTACACATATCATTTCATATTCCAAAAATATTTGTTTGATATTTTGATTCATAGTTATCCGCCGTCCATAGCAACAGGTTTCCCTATGCACAGTATTTCCTGTAGATCTCATGGACCTTTAATTTAATCAAGAAAACATTTCTACAACAACACCCTAGCAGAGACATCTTATCATTTACTAACCAGTATATATTATGAAAATTCCTCAAACCTTTTAATGTCCCTAGTAACCAAATATTATCCCTAGCAACCGAAGAAACTCGCCAATGCTGAGCTCTGTAAATTCTTTTTTTTTCTATTTATAACAAGGATGTTGATATTTTTATTTTTTAAATCAAGAGAGGAAAATGTTCTCAGGAAATAGAATGTCAAGCGAACAAAGTCAACTGCACAACATGGTAAAGCAGTGCCACAGCGGCAGGAGAGGATATAATCCATGTTGAATACTACAAAATTTAAAATGAAGCCATGGAAACGGATGGAAACTGAAAACTCCTCACCCAATTTACCCCAAAATGACAAATTAACATAGACCTTGAGATGTCAAATCTTCTTAATTTTGTCTTACCTGCATACCTTAAAAAACTAGAATACTATAATAATAAAACTAAAGAAAGTTGATTTGGTGATCACAGATACCCCCGCATTCCAAATTTTGATCCCGAAACCCTTAAAGCCATATCTTCTAAGAGAAAAGGGGCTATAATTCATGAACGGTAAATGTCAATTTCACCATGATCGAACTTAATCTGTATGCTATGGTACATTGCATTGTGTTAAAGTTTGAACAGATTTGGTTAAGTAGTACCTTAAATATCATCCGGAAACCTAGAAAGTCCCTATTTTCTAAGAGAAAAAGGGCCATAATTTATGCACGGTAAATGTAAAATACACCATGATCAAACTTAACCTGTATGTTATGGTATACAGCATTGTGTTAAAGTTTGAGAAGATTTGGTTCAGCGGAATCTTAAAAAGTCCCTATTTTCTAAGAGAAAAAGAGCCATAACTCAGGAACGGTAATCGAACATAACCTGTATGTATTGGTCCACAGCATTGTGTTTAAGTTTGATAAGATTTGGTTGCGTCATACTTTAAATATCATCTGGAAACCTAAAAAGCACCTATTTTCTAAGAGAAAAAGGGCAATAACTCAGGCACGATAAATGTGAAACACACCCTAATCAAACTTTACCTGTATCTAATGGTCCACATCACTGTGTTAAAGTTTCAAAAGACTTGGTTGAGCCAAACTTTGAATAGCAGTCGGAAGCCTAAACAATTCCTATTTTCTAAGAGAAAACTCATGAACTGTAATTGTGAAATGAACCGTATTCAAACTTGACCTGTATTTTATAGTACACAGCAATGTGTGAAAGTTTGAACAGATTTGGTAGCGCAGTACTTTAATTATTATCTGGAAACCAAAAGTGTGACGGACGAACAGACGAACGGACGAACGGACATGAGGATCCCTATATACCCCCGACTCTCGTCGAGCGGGCGTATAATAAATCATGAAAACCTCTGAAATCACTGTATGGCTAGAGGTTGATGTACTTTCTTTTTTTAAATTAATAATACCCGATATACAATATCTTATAGTGGGGGAAAACAGACAACATAATGTACAATAGGGAAATAATAATGCCCGCACATGATTGCTAAGCTATATATAGTAGCTGATGTCTAGTCTTAAAGACACAACATTTTATTGGAACTATTAGTTAACAGTGTCCTAACCATTAGTAAATACTGTTGTGCGTTTTATCCAAATCCACTGCTGAATCATACCTATCTGGTAAATGAAAATTGAACCTATTCCAACATAATTAGCAACAGTGCTTAAGGGTAACACGGAGGCAACAATGACACATCAAGGACAATATCAGGCATTATCTAATACAAAATATCATTAATGTTGTATCGTGACTATACCATTTATTATATTCAAGATTTTGACGTATATCCATAAGTTAACCAAAACCTAGGGTGCATGGTCGTATGGACGTGTATATCGATGGACAAGGGTACATACTTGTACTTCTTTGTGATAATGGTAATCAAACATAATAATGCTTATCGAAAAAAATTCAATATCATAGATGCATTAAATTCTTCAGTAGAACCTTCACTTCATTGTCATCATCAATTAACTTTTAGTGTCGGTGAGATTTGCACTCATTACGGAAGTCAATATCCATGTGATGAGCACATCACAGTAAACACACAACAATCTCTGGCCACAATAATCCAACATTTAGGAGAGTCTTATATATTACCCTTTCTAACGTTATTTTTCTGAACTTTATAGTTTCTCCTTTTTCTACTTTTGAGTTTTAATGTAATATGATATTAAGATTTGAAAAAAAATAATATTCAGCTATATACGAACACGATATGTTTACCGTAAATATATATTTCTTTATCAGAATAAGTTGTGTTCTTTGTTTTTTTAAACACTTTTATGGTTTAAATTGTATAAAAGGGATCAATTTCAGTTCATTATACATTGTATAACATTTTTTTCAGTCGGCACTAAGCAAGGCAACGATAGCAATGTTAACCTTTATTGTACGATCCGTTTTCCTTATGTCATTTCTTTTTTTATTTTGTAATTAAAAGTTGAATACAATTGGTATGTGTTGCATCTCTGCTAAGCACACGACAGTAAAGCATTAGAACAAACACTGGTTGGCTCGGAATCATGATAATGTGTGAATGCCCATGTCTATCCGCCCAGCATTGAGATGGAACTAAAAATTCCAACTAAGTGTGTTAGTCTAGAACAAACCAGATAGCACCATTTCGATATAAAGTTAACTTGCTCTCGCCATGGTATAGCTGAAGAATTGTTCACTTGGCGGTAAGCAACAATCACTTTTCCTAATGATTAAGAATTTGTACTAGAAAAATATCGGCTATATTTCTATCTTATTATGTTACCCAACATTTCACAATTTAAAGAACTGGGGAATGTACAGCATCAATAGATTCATACATGCTATTTAATAATCAATATTGTTACAATGTTTTTATAATGATGTGTTGTGGGGTTTTTTTATTGTACGGGAAAATCATGTTTTTTTATTCTCATTATGGTCAGTTCATAATTTACTTGCAATAATCCATCAAGATTAAACTTACATTCTAACACTCCAATGAACGGATACTGAAGTTCCGATATTAAATAAGTATCTGTATGTAAATTGTAATATCATGGAAAATGGGGAAAAACTTTAATATAATGACAATCTATCAAAATAATCATCAATCAGTTATCAAAATCTGAACATGTGAATTTCATCTTATGTCTGTATAATAAATATCAAATTATTTTATTTGTCATGCTTTAAAAAAGTTTGCTCGGAGTAGTTAACCCAAAATGAAGTGCTATAATGTATGAACATTTCATATTTTGTTTTAACGGTTATTTTAACATTAAATAATGTTAGCACATCAAAAACGTTTTAATATGATGCATAATGATTTTTGCAAAAAAAACAACAAACAAAAAAACAAAAACAGTAAAATCGGTGATTCGATCTCACGATGTTGTTATCAGCATTAAGCCACCGCAACGTGCATATAGAAATTGTAGAATTAAGTTATATATAAATGAAATTGATCGGAAATTCACTTTTTGAAAAAGTCAAAATAAACAAATTAATAATAATTAAAAGTAAAGAGACTACTAAAAATAGAAAGTTCTCATGTGTCGTTTACAACATGTCCAATGAATTAATTTCTAAGATAATTCTGACGTACTACTGATCTGATAGTATTACGTGATTTTTCTTTTGGTTGTTTGTTTTGTTTTCTGTACTTTTTGTTGGAATAATATTAAATTATGCTTTAGCATAGTAACACATGCAATTCCACGGAGGGTTAGAAAAAATACACGTCGGACTCAATGGACAATCAGGTCGGCAGTACTGTAAATCATCTCCAAAATTTAGCCACTTTTTTCTATTTAAATAACGTCAAAAAATTTTCATAAAAATTGTTCAAGTTTACCATACTCCCGTAGCAAAACAACTACGATAAACCAACTTTATTTTGGATGAGATTAAATGGTCGATTTCTATTTCTATCTATTACGGATGAAAACGGTCAATAAAAAATGGCCGCTGAAGAGAAATCGACCTTAAAATATTTTTTTTTATTGCAGAATTCATACTGACCACACTCGGGTACCAACACAAAATTTAAATGAGATATGTGTTTATGTATATTAAACATCATACTAAAATATGTCGTTGGTACCTGCTTGTGGTTATACTGAAAACTGACATTATATACACATTTCTTGTTAGATTTCACATATTTTCACGAAACAATAGACTTTTCATTGACTAGTGGGACGTCATAGCACGTACAAATATGGAAATTGATTACCAAAATATTAGATGGGTTAAAGGTCTTATACAATCAACAAACAATGAAAGCTATACGTTTCATTTATAATTTACCTATATTTTAGGCCAATTTCTGCCCTTATCATACCTACTCCTTTCTAATGTACAGAAATAATGTGTATTTTGCATTTGCTTTTCTTTTGTTTTATATCTGTATGTAATAACTTTTTCTAGTTTTTTGTAAATAATATTTGGCATTATCTCCCATTTACACTGACCACATATTAAACCAAACGTAATGAAATCGAATCTGATATTCCAATTGATCTCGTTTATATACTCAGGTGTTTAAATTTTTCTTACTATGTTCGTTTGTGAGTCATAACTACTTTTTTGCTTAAATATATTGTGCTTGCCATTTGAAACCATTGTTTGTAATCGACCTTTATTATCTCCATTTGCATAGCTCTTGTATGGTAGTCCATGTTTAACTTTAAAAAATGCTCAAACATCGTGTTTTTTAATTTGTTTTATATTGCCTTTTTCATTAAAGGTTTGCAGATAAATAAATTATGGTGCAATTATTTGCATGTCAAATGTTCAAATGTTAGATTGACTACAATATATGCATCGCCAGAAAAAAACCCATTAACTGTTACATTAATTGTCTGAACTGTTACATGTAATAATGATGTTCAATAATGGTCATTTGATTTTTTTGCGTTAATTTTCATATTTTACTTGTATATATGATGACTTCATAATACATAATACAAATGCACATTTGATATGCTTTGAGATTCCGTGTGTTATACATGTAATACGCCGATATTTTAGTTTTTTTTTGATTACGCGTATTTTTATACAGCTCGTTTATCCTTTCACTAGCACATTTATATTTATTGATGTAATAACGTAATATATCTATGTTATTTACTGTCGTAAGATCAGTTCAGTCGCTTTGATTTTACCTACACAATATAATGTTTCCATTGAATAGACCATCAATACATTAAAAGTTCATTATTATTGTATTGTAGGTTTATTTATGACGGTTTTAATCTATAACTAATTATTTACTTTTTTTTTCTTTTTCAGGCTGTAAGTATAATGTTCATTATAGTTCTTTTAATTTAATTAAATACTATAATCACCTGTAAGGTAAGTACTTGTGTATCTAATATGTTTACGTTTGATGTTCTACGTTACCTGTGTAGATTATCTTACATATCATGACTAACACGGTCCATAACATCAACATTACTGACATACAGCATCCAGTATATTATATAGTGTACTAAATATAATTTTGACATTGACATTATTATAAACTATATTCTTTATCGCAAATTAATAATAATTACACTATTTATTAATTATAAACTGCAATAATTTATATATCATGTCAATCCGGAACACTGACTTCTGGCTGGATGATACCATCGATGACTAAGAGTCCACAAGTAAATGTATCAACTTCTAGTCATTAGTAATATATCCATATTTTAATTCGTGTGCACGATGAGCTTCTTGTGGAAACACTCAATGTCAAATAAAAAATTAAAGCTGATTATTTTAAAAAATCGCTTTGAGCAAGATCATGTTGGCTAAAAAGAAATACCAAATTGTCATCAAAGCTACATTGTATCGTCTTTAATCAGATTAAGTTGATATAGTAGAGACACTATGTTCTTATTAAAAGAATACTCCAGTCAGTTGACAAGTTCTTTTAATTCAATTCATTATAACTTTTTATTCGTAAATAACTTATTATTTAAAAAAAGCACCTTTATTAACATTAATAATATACCCAATTAGAAATATGAATATTTTGAATTTCCTATCGTAATGTAAGCGGTCATGACAGCTCTTGATGTGACGTCACGGAGACATATCATGTTAGTTGAATAAATACCATGTATCTGACTCTTCCCGACATCGTGCCCGTTTGGATATGTTTTAATATCAAATCAACTGCTATGCAATGTCTATAATTGCATATCGTTCTAATTTTGTTCTTAATATTCCCATCCCATGTTACATTTTCAAAAAACAAAGCAGTTTATCTACATCGGGGGAGGGGGGAGGGGCGGCTCTACGCATAATTTCATGTTTTACGTGATTGGCCGTATGTTAAATAACTGTCAGTTTTAACTAGTTTTATGCTTACACATGTTGTTTTCCTTTTCGTCCCTAATGCTGTCGTTCTTCGAGGTCACTGGTCGATGATCATGGGTTGACAGGTAGTCCTGTCCTGATCGGTAATGTACACAAAAAACAGTTTTTATACTTTCCCTTTTCGTTAGTGCAATAAAATGATTAACGTGAAGTCATATTGATTTTGTAAAAATCAAAAGATGAATATATACGACGTTATTTTACGATTTACATAATTTCTAATGATAAAATTGCAACTCATCAATGCTGATAATAGACGATACCGACACCGCGACGTCACGGCTCTTCCGGAAGAGCTTTAATTGCAGGTATAATCCGAGAATGGATTATGTACATTGTCTACGTATAATTTTATGCTTTACGTGATTGGCGTAAGTTTCCCTTTTGTGCTTAATGCTGTCATACTTTCCTATGTTCTTCGAGGGTACTGATCGATGATCATGGGTTGACAGGTAGTCCTGTTCTGATCGGTAATGTGCACAAAAAAAAATAGTTTTCATACTTTCCCTTTTCGTTAGTGCAATACAATCACTAACGTGAAGTCATAATGATTTTGTGCAAATCAAAAGATAAATATAAAATTGCAACTGATCAATGCTGAAAATAGACGATACCAACACCGTGACGTCACGGCTCTCCCTGAAGAACTTCAATTGCAGGTATAATCCGAGAATGGATTATGTCCCTTGTCTCCTCACATTGCAGAGTTCTGACAAATGGCGATCCCCATTGTTTGGTGCAACATGCAACTTCAATCATCAAATTCTACCTTACGGTATACTATTTGAACATTCTTTAACACAAATGTATTTTATTTACTGTCATGTAAATTTTCACGCTGAATTGTTAAGACCATGGACTTTTCCTCTAAACAACGAAAAAGTAAAGTTTATAATCTTCTCCCATAGACAAAGTTAAGGAAATTGATATCTGTGCCATAGTATGTAGGTTTATAGTCTTCATTCATAGATATAACTAAGGCAATTTATATCTGTGGTATAGTATGTAGGTTTATAGTCTTCACTCATTGTTATAACTAGGGGAATTGATATATATGGTTTAGTATGTAGGTTTAGAGTCTTTACTCATAGATATAACTAAGACAATTGATATATGTGGTGGTGTATGAAGGTTTATATTCTTCTCTCGTAGATATAACTAGGGGAATTGATATCTGTGGTAGAGTATGTAGGCTTAGAGTCTTCACTTATAGATATAACTAGGGGAATTGATATATATGATTTAGTATGTAGTTTTAGAGTCTTCACTCATAGATATAACTAAGGAAATTGATATATGTGGTGTCATATGAAGGTTTATAGTCTTCTCTCCTAGATATAGCTAAGGGAATTGATATATCTGGTGTTGTGTGTAGGTTTATAGTCTTCACTCATAGATATAACTAAGGGAATTTATATCTGTGGTGTAGTATGTAGGTTTATTGTCTTCACTCATATATATATATAACTAATGGACGTGATATATTTCTATATTTTAGTTTGATATTCTGTAGTATGTAGGTTTATATTGTGTTGTATGTAGGTTTATATTGTATTGTATGTAGGTTTATATTCTGTAGTATGTAGGTTTATATTCTGTTGTATGTAGGTTTATATTCTGTAGTACGTAGGTTTATTGTATGTTGTATGTAGGTTTATAATCTGTAGTATGTAGGTTTATATTCTGTTGTATGTAGGTTTATAGTCTGTAGTATGTAGGTTTATATTCTGTTATATGTAGGATTATAGTCTGTTGTATGTAGGTTTATATTCTGTAGTATATAGGTTTATATTCTGTAGTATGTAGGTTTATATTCTGTTGTATGTAGGTTTATATTCTGTTGTATGTAGATGTATATTCTGTTGTATGTAGGTTTATATTCTGTTGTACGTAGGTTTATATTCTGTTGTATGTAGGTTTATATTCTGTAGTATGCAGATGTATTTTCTGTTGTATGTAGGTTTATATTCTGTTGTACGTAGATGTATATTCTGTTGTATGTAGGTTTATATTCTGCTGTATGTAGGTTTATATTCTGTTTTATGTAGGTTTTGCTCTTCATTGTAGTATAATATAGACAATATCGTTGTCTTAAGCTATATAATATTTGTTTTTTTTAATTTGTCCATCTCGGCTGTTTTTTGTCGTAAAACACTATTAACATTAACTATAGAAATGCACAGCTAGTGCCGTAAATTAATATGGGTTATATGTTAGTTTATAAACAAACATTGTTTTTTTATGGTATATTGTATTGTAAATGAAAACCTTTGTTATTGCAATAAAGCAATTATAATATAAATTGTTGATGACTAGCTTGTTATATTATTTAAACAAAAGACTACTACAATAATTTGACTTACTATATGTAACGATAACTATCAATTAATTGTGTTTTTTTTATATTTTTGTCACTTATTGTTGTAAATACCTGCATTAAGGAAGTGCGTTATACATATTAAAGGAGATGTGGGTACATGTGTTACGTCCAAGTATATAAACGAGCAACGTTACAACCTATAATAACATGTGATTACAATAACCACCCAAGGTTCCCGAAATTTGCCGTTGTAATTTAAATACTTACAGTATGCATAGACTTATCGAGATAAATTCACCTGGAAATAAAAAAGGCGTCACAGTAAACGTTCAGTGGTTGTAGGACATTTACTCTAGCTAAGCAACACTAGTAACAAATATGATGTATTAAGCATAATTTCGACCTGAGATGGAATGTGAAACGCGTTGCTTAACTAAGATCGCTACATTACGATGTGTGCATTAACTGAGCAAATATCTTTACCAATCACAGCATGCTGTTGTTTACGCAACTGTAAATGATCCAATAAATCAAGCCAAATCAAATAACAATTAATGAAAACAGCGAAATATTCCGAGACGGCAAAACCCTACTGCCCTTAAAAGTTCATGTAAAGATGTCTGCAATACACGAAAATAATTGAATTTATCACAATTTAACAGTAGAAAGTGACCGTAACTTTATTGGAGTCGATGTAGATTTCTGAACTATGCATAAACTAATATTAAATCTTCTAGTTCTTGCTTGTACATTCAATGTTTTCGACAATCGTAATATTTTAACTATCACTGTAACATAACATGAATGTACACACATGTGTTACTGATAACATCTCTTTCACCATGGTATATGTCAGATCACTATAGATAAGGGGTTTGATTTACTATGGGGTTGATATAACAATGATAGGGGTTGGATATACCATGAGTAGGCGATTCAAAATACCATGTTAGGGGGTTTGATATACCATGGGTAGGGGGATCGATAAACCATGGGTATGGGGTTCGATATCCCATGGGTAGGTGGTTCGATGTGCCATGTGTAGGTGGAGTATAATGCCATGTATAGATTTTTCGATATACTATTGGTAGGAGGTTTTAAATGCCATGGGAAAGGGACTTGATATACCATGGGTAAGTGGGTCAAAATACCATTGGTAGGGTTTTGATATACCATGGTTAGGGAGTTCGAAAAACCGTGTGTAGGGTGTTCTATATAACATGGATAGTGGGGTCGATATATCATGGGTAGAGGGTTTGATATATTAAGGATGGGGGCAGGGGTGGATATAGCATGGGTAGGGGGTTTGATATACCAAGGATAAGGGGTTTGATATACCATGGGTAGGGGTTTAAAAATACCATGGTTAAGCTTAAACAAAATTGTAAATAAAAAAAAATAAAAAAAACAAAGTGATTGCAAACTGGAAATCAAGTCTAATAATATTAGAATTAGTCTGATAAAATTAAATTAAACAGTTTTATAAAAATCTTTAGCTTAAGAGATATGAATCATTCTGTATATATATATAAAGTGATTGTAAACTTTACAAAAAATACTAGAATAAGTCCGTTAAAATAAACAACTAAAAAAATGTTTGTTAAAATTTATGCAATCAAATTATTCAATCAAAACTATAGTGTTGTAAAGCAAAATGTATTAAGTATGCGTTGGTATGATTTCAATTTCGTAGCTTTAAAAATATCAGTGAAAACAGTTTGAAGACTTTATGACAACATTTTTGCACATACTTTTTTGCTTAATATCCATTACAAGATTCAAATTTAGGGAAATCCTTCTTGTATCTAAATGTTTTAAGTAATAACAAGAATGATACTGTTCAGCAATTACATATTAAATCCATTGAACAAGTGTGAAGGTAAAACTGGTAATTATTGGTGTCATGATAAGACTTTAATTACCTTTTGTAACATAAATACGCATTTTTCCTTTGATGTTTTTATGCAGTAATCAGCTTAAGAATAGTGAACTTTTACAAACCATGGTCTAACATGAAGATTTTGATGCGATTCCATGATTTTGCACAAATCATGGTCTAACATAAAGAACTTGATGTTATTCCATGATTTTGCGGACCTCGACGAAAGCACCCAATATTGATTTCTGTTATAGACCTTATATAGAATGGATCTTACTCATGAACTTATCTGAACCATCTCATCCTTCGGATCAGTTGGTTTAAATAAGTCAATTCGTAAGATCCATTTTATATATAATACTTATAACTCTGGCACATGTCAACTGAGCTAGTTTATTTTCCACATTACAATTTTGACAGGATGTTAGAAATTAGTGGATGCATTTGTAAGATGCATAGGTACATGTAATAATGTTTCCTACATGCATAAAGCTTAATGAATATCTGAAGGAAGCTCTAATTGCTGTCTCAATTTTGCATTGCATTATAACAGAAACTACGCCATTGAAATTCCACTCAAGGTATATTGATCCCTTTACCATTGGTATATCAAATCCCCTGTCTATGGTATTTGACCACACCCCCCCCCAAAAAAAAAACTACGCTTGGTATATAGAATCCCCTACTAATGGTATTTTGAACTCCCTATCCATGGTTTATCGAACCTCCTA
The DNA here is from genome assembly GCA_002080005.1 of Gigantidas platifrons. Taxonomy (NCBI): domain Eukaryota; kingdom Metazoa; phylum Mollusca; class Bivalvia; order Mytilida; family Modiolidae; genus Gigantidas; species Gigantidas platifrons. The sequence goes on along the minus strand of MJUT01045728.1, from coordinate 101,083 downwards.
ACCATGGTATTTTGGCTCCATTATCCATGGTATATCGAGCTCCTACCCATGCTATGTTGAACCCCCCTACTCACTGTATACCAATCCCTTATCCAGGGTAAATCGAACCCTTTGTTATGGGGTGATGAACCCATTATCCATTGTATATCGAACCCCATAGCCATATTATCTTGAACTCCCTATCCATGGTATATCGAACCCCTTACCCATGGTACGTCGAACCGATTGTTATGGTATTATGAACCCCTTATCAATAGTATATCGAAGGCACTACCCATGTTATCTTGAACCCCCTGCACATGGTATTTTGATATCCCACTATCCATGGTATTTCGAGCCTCTACTCGTGGTATGTTGACCCCCTTACCCATGGCATATCGAACCTCATACCCTTGGTATATCGAACACTCTCTTATGGTATTATGAACCGCCTACCCATGGTATATCGAACCCACTATCCATGGTATTTTGACACCCTCTACCCATGGTAGCCCAAACCCCATATTCATGTTATATTGAACCCCCTGTCAACGGTATATCGAACCCCCTTGTTGAGAAATGTACGGACTTTAGCGTGATGTTTCCCGGACGTTGTTAAGGAACGTACGTCATTACGCTAATCTTGACTTGTTATGTCAGTTGCTATTCAATCTATAGAACAAAGTAAGCTACAATGCAAGTATTCAGCGTATAACGTTTGTCTCCTGATGATATCATGGTGCCGTGACCAATGGAAAATGTCTACAAAACTAAAAGCAACGAGATCGGAACATAGAATCGCTTTTACAAAGCTTGTGAAGAAATTTGAAGACGGAAAATCTAACGAGGAATTCGACAGAGATGAACTTGCTACAATTCTTAATTTGATCTTGGATAAACAAAAACTGTTGTCGCAGTTGAATAGTCAAGTCATCAGTGAGTTATCGGAAGAGGAACTCGAAGCACAAATAATATAATCAGATGAGTATTGCTTGAACTTAGAGATGAAATGCGAAATATTTTGCAACCCGCTGCTCAAGCAGCTACACCTAGCTCTTCAGTTCCTGTAACACAAAGCTCTCTAAACCCATTAGCTGAGAAATTTGATGTCAATAGAAACCAAACGTCATCATTTAATTCACAACAAATTTATGAGCCCATACCGTGCAGTGGTAGTCAATTTCACAAATTACCAAAGTCAGAAATGAAAACATTTTACAGCAATATCTTAAGCTGGCTATCATTCTGGGATTCTTATGAGACTGCAGTACATATTAATCACTCGCTATCAGACACCCAAAAATTCAACTATTTGTAATCCTTACTCCAAAATGAGACTTTGAGTACAGTATCGGGATTTGTACTTACAAATGTAAACTACTACAAAGCTATTGAAATTTTACACCAGCGTTTCGGGCAGACACAAAAGATAATTCATACCTACATGCAACTTTGTTAAATTTACCCCTTCCAGTAAACACAGTACAGTCATGTCGCAATTTTTATGATAAATCAAACATTTATTAGAGGGTTGGAGTAATAAGGACAAAGTCAGGACTCATATGGTGCGCTATTAGTTCCAGTTATGAAGAACAAACTTCCAAGTAAAATTAAGGAAAATATTACGCGTGAACATGATCTAAGTCAATGGTCCCTAGAACATCTTAGGCAAAGCTTATTTAAAGAAATTAGTATAATGGAAGCTGGGCAAACAATCACTTTGCATTCAGAGGAACCTACAATGAGTACTGTATATTCAACAAATACACGGAGCAACAAAAATGTAATTATACGGATAAACAGCTTAGATATGCTCACAAGAAAACCATGTATATATTGTGAAGAATCGCATAGTCCAATTATATGTAGTAAAGTAAATGACCAAAAATCCCGATTCAAAATATTAAAACAAAAGAAAGCTTGTTTCAACTGTCTTGGTAATCACCTTGTTTCTGATTGCCGTTCTAAAGGATTGTGTAAACATTGTGACCGAAAACACCATTCAAGTAGTGGTAGTAAAACTTAGACTACAACTTGAGGGTCGACGAATCAGGAGAAAAATTATATTAAAAGCAAACGTCCTTCGAATCAAGAAAACGTAAACTCCGCATCAGCTATGCACTGCACGAGTCTTGCTCAAAACAGCCGTAGCCACTAATCAGTCTAATTCGGATGTAAGTATGGACGTAAATATTCTTTTCGATGAAGGGGCTCAGTGCTCTTTTATCACGGAAGACCTAGCTAAACAATTAGAATTGAAAACGACGGAATCGGAAATGATCTCGATTTCAGGTTTCGGAGGAAGAAATGACACTGTACGTCATTCGAAATTGACAAATTTGCGTGTACTCAATGATGACAGAAGCAGTATTCAAATGAAAGTACTCATTGTTCCGGAATTTTCTTCGCCGATACGAACACATAGTGCAGAAATAACAAATTGCCATATTCATGAGGTTTAAAATTAGCTCATGCATTTCCAGGATACGATGGATTTAAAGTTAATTTATAAATATGTGCCGATCATTACTGGGAATATATGGAGGATAAACTAATTAAAGGCGACGGCCCGACTGCAGTGGAGAAAATCGGATATTTGTTATACGGTTCTACAAAGAAGTCAACCAATGAAGGAGGTTCATCCATGTTAAACATACTTATCTCGCACAAAGAAGAGGAATACGACTGGGAGAAATTTTGGAAAATAGAGTTACACCACAGAAATACGACTTGGAGAAATTTTGGAAAATAGAGTTACACCACAGACAAAGGAGAACACACAAAAGGAACATTGGGAGAACGATGAAATTCGAGGCAATGGACAAGATTTGGAAATGGACTAAATGACTGTTATTTAAGTTTACTCATTTTAATGATCTATCATAGTGAGAGTAATTATATTTTTCTATTGGGAATTTATATGAAGAGACAGTAATTTTAAATATTCATTTATTTCGTTAAGTGAAAGTAATTGTAATCTAATTTATTTTTTATTGAGATATTTATTTGAACCTTAAGCACATTGTTTAAATTCAGTTGAAGATGCTTTCTTGAGGCCCCTGGGAATGCTGAGAAATGTACTGACTTTTGCGTGACGTTTCCTGCACGTTGTTAAGGTACGCGCGTCATTACGATACTCTTGACTTGGTATGTCAATTGTTATTCAATCTATAGAACAAAGTAGTTTACAATACAAGTATTCAACGTATAACTTTTGTCTCCTTGACGATACCCCTACCCATAGTATTTTGAACCCCCTACCCATGATATATCGAACCCCCTACCCATGGCATTGTGATTCCCTTCACATTGCATATCAAGCACCTTATCCATGGTATATTGAATCATCTACCCATGGCATATCGAACCCATATCCATAGATTATCGAAATCCCTACCCATGTTATAAATAATCCCCTCCTCATGGAATGTTGGACCCCCTACCCAATGACATATCGATCCTTCTATTCATGGTACATCGAAACCCTTTTCCATGGTATTTAGAGTCCAAGGTTTTCGACCACTCTGCCTAGGGTGTATCAAATCCCCTGCCTACGGTATTTTGATAATGTTGCCTACATGTATGAAAATTAATGAAGAAAGAAGTTCTAATTGATGTCTCAATTTTTCATCGCATTGTGACAGAGACTACCCATGATATATTGAGTTGAGCAAGTCCCCTGCCTATGATATTTTCACCCCGCCACTACACTTGGTATATTGGACCCCCTCCCAATGGTATTGTCAAACCCCTATCCACGGTATATCTAACCCTTTATTCATGGAATGTTGACACCCTAGCAATTGTATATCAAGCCCCTTTCCCATTGTATGTTGAACCTATATTCATGGTGTTATGGACTTCCTACACATGTATATAGTACACCCTACCCATGGTATTTTGACCCCGCTACTCATGGTATATCGAACACCCTCTTAGGGTATATTAAACCCACTTGTTTTGGTAGAAATGAGGTGTTCAATTTACCATGACGGAGTTCAAAATACAAAATACAAAGACGAAAATTTGAACCGGGGTCAAAATACCATATGATACCACGATGGTGTTGATTAAAAAGCACAATTATTGAGAAATCACCATACAAATTAAGGTCCATCTTCTTCAGGCATTAATATACATTTAAACTAATATATAAATGTCGTTGAAGGGAAACTAAACATGTGACCTTTATGGGGAGTTGTCCTATTTGTGCCGTGATTTGCTATATATATATATATGTACTTTAAGGTATGTAAGACTGAAATTAAGTGGATGGATTGAGCTAATATTGTTGACATATTGTGCTTTTTTTAAATATTGGTTTTAGTTGTTTATAATTTACATCCTAATTGTTTTGAGACAAGTAACACTGAAAATATCAATTGTAAAACACTATTCCCAGCAATACTATTGTGAATGCCGCCTATAATGTTAGTTACATGTTATTGCTAGAGGTCGGTGGTACATGTCGTTGTTGTACGCCGATGTTACAGACCGCTGTGCTAATAGCGAGCTTTATGGTAATTTGACCCATTTTTGTGACAAGGTTAATATGTTTAGCATAGTCGTAATACACGGAAAAATAGTCAAACTCTTTCTTAAACCTGTTCATGTGACAGCAAAACAATTTAATTCGTATTTGATATATTTTCGCTGAATGACCAGTTAGGTCTCGAATAAAATGTTCATCAAACGTCATCTGCTTAAGATCTATCGCTGAATATATTCATCTGCGAAATCACGTACAATGTTTTCTTTTTTTTTTAGCTTAGAATGCCAAAATCCCACGTATGATTAGGTACAATGTTATTTTGGAAAGTGTGTTTGTCGATTGGCGTGTGAATGCCTGCAAGTATATGTGTGTATGTATATTACATACCTTTGTTAAATGATCAGTCTTTCCTTTATTGACGAAAGCTGTGTTGATCAAATTGAAGAGCGAAATCGGTTTCTATATCAAATATGTGTCAGTCATGATCGTGTTCATCCAATAATATATGTACCACAGTTACCTGCTATTGTTTTACCTCGAGCGAATTTAAGATTTTAGAATTCACACTCGATTGACAATTGATGTATGCTTTATGTTTTAATTTATTCAATTGTCATTTTAATTGATCTAAGCTACTAATAACATTATTTTCTTTAGATTACTCTATTATATTTTACGATATTAACAAAAAAGACCGGAGGATATATATTTTCCCGTATTAGACATCACGTATTTCTTTTTGCGCATCTCGACTTTCACCTGGGTACTCAGGCAAAAAAAGAACCCGCAATGTCATTTGTCTTAACAGTACTGCATCTTTTACTAAAAGATATTCGCGGCCGGGGAAATATATTGATATGGTACATGATGTTAATTGCACAACCATAGTTTGTATGAGTTAAACACTGTGTTCAATAAAATATTATTTTGTAAGAAAAGCAAGATTCCTGTTCATTCGTGATTGTCCCTCCGTTTGGTTCATATAATGATTTCCTTGACATCGGGTTGGTGCTAACTGGAAAACTACTTCGAAAGCTTTACGATCGCAAGCACATTTTGGTTAACTGCTGCGGGTCATCTGTGTCACACACAACCACATATATTTTCCGCTTGTTGTATTAGAAGGGTTCATGTTGTGCATGTTGTCAACGTATATGACGTCGTTAGTTGTGATGTCAGAGACAATTTCCGCTTACAAACGACGTTCGAATTGTCTCGACTCCCAATTCTTTTGAAGGTGGTTCATTTTTTTATTTACGTTATTTGTATTGTGTTACGTCTAATGGTTCCCTGTTGGTAAATGAAAATCACGAAAGTTTTTACGATCGCCAGTACATCTTTGTTAACTGCTACGGGTCGTCTGCTTCACATATGACCGCATATATTTTCTGTTTGCCGTTCCGGAGCACTTGAGCGGAGCATTATTCATGTTGTCAAATCATATCACGTAATTAGTTCCGTTTTGTGATGTCAGCTACTTTTTCCTCGTAAACGTTTCATTCGATTCGTCTCGACTCCCAATTATTTTGTAGGGAGTTCATATTGTGAAATATCTTATTTGTGGTATTATACGTATACTGGTGTCCAACACGATTTCATATTGTCGGAATTTCTGTTCTTTTATCTCCATGTTTGCACTGATGTTTGTTTGTGTCACTTCAGACTTGGAACTCGTGCCTTCAACTTGGTCGAAATACTTTTCAATTATAAAAACAAGCAAACAAACAAAAACAAAAAACAACCGCTCGCGTTGGTGTATACAAGGAAATGTATGTCTGTATACTATAGTAAATTAAATATGTCTACTGATTCACCGTAAACACCAACAAGTACAACTTATTGATAGTACTATATAAGTTCCAATGTATGCATAATGATAACATAAAGGTTATCATATTCTGTGAAATCATTATTAATCGTGGGGATCTTATTTCCGTGGATTTCATGGATTTCGTGGTTTACTTATAGCTTAAAAATAAAAATCCAACGAAATACAAGTTTCCCATTAACTGTTACCTAGTGTGATTTGAACCACGAATTCAAGAACTCAATGTTCACTACATTGTGTTGAAATCACGAATATTGGTGCTTACGAACAAAAGTACTTTCACAGTATATATAATTGAAACTGTTCGTGTGTATGCTATGAAAGTTTTTAGATATGAAACAAAATGGCGTATTAATCTCGAACCCGTTATAAATCCGTAGTTGTCTGTGGAGTGTTTCGTATAACACCGTTTTCTCTTTTGTCTGTTTATCCTTTAGCCATTTGATTGTTTGTCATTCTGCCATTTACGGCTTCTGATTACCTCTTATGTAACTTTCTTAGGTACATATCACAGATAATTTTTAGGGGGATAGTGAATCTACACCTATCATGCCTACATAATCAGTGATAATTGTTGTAGACATAACTGTTTACTGTTACGTAGAAACACCATGCTAAGCCTCATCCTCCGTCAATATATTTTGCATTTCCAATGAGCTTTGCTATCCTATCTCTCCTGTTCTTTGTTCATTCTAGGCAGACTTCATACAGGATATTCTCAAGTAAGATGAAAACAATCTAACAGGGTCCTTTAATTTCAAGTTTTGCTATACAGATAATTTCCTATCACTAAATATATTTGACGATTTTGTCAATGGTATCTACATCATTGAGCTTCAGATAAATGATACTACAGATACAGCGACGTATGCTGTCATGCCTTGACATTGATAATGAGGTCTGTTAATAACGGAATTTTTCGACAAAAGAGATGATTTCAATATTTACATTGTAAGCTTTCTATTTAAATATTTGTATATGTTGCAACATTTCAACAACACCTCCATGTGGATTGCAAATTTCTCAGTTGATCCGATATTCCCGAGTCTGTGTTTCCTATTATGATTACTTGATAGAGGCTTACTACTGGCGAAGAAGTAGCAACTGAATCAATTGTTTCTATTGATTAAGATGGAGTCATCTCTTGGAAATAGTTACTGTCACCACAATGACTTGGTTAACTGCTACGGAATAGCTGTGTGACAAATGACTACGAATAGGTTATGCTTGTTGTTCATGACTATCGCCGGGTTCGTAGCATGAGTAACGCAGTAGGTGCCACGTATTGAACAGGAACTACTTACCCTTGTGGATCAACAGAGTTCACCCGGGTTTTATGTAAGGTTGCTGTTGTTCGCTCTTTAGTTTTCTGTGTAATGTCATTGTGTGTTCTGTTTTGTTTTTGTCATTGCATTGTCCTTCCTTCCTCGATTTACTGGTTCTGGATATCCCTTTGGTATCTTCAATCAATTCCTACATTTATGCTTCTTCTGGTAATACATGCTAAACAATTTTTGAATTCTCCACCCTTTTTGATGCCTTTCTCTGACTTCGTATTATTGCTTGGACAGTTGAGTATTCTTATGTTTTTGTGTATATGTATTTTAGATGTGATCACTGTATGCTTAGAACATTGTTGAACATACGGGAATAGAACCCATGCGGGACTTTTGAAAACGTCCGTCTAACAGCTTGGCTACAATGATTATACTACTAATCTATGTAAACAATATGTAGTATGACTCTTGACAATGTATCTACATAATTGACGAGTACATGAACTTTTAGGTAGATTCTCACAATACAAACAAATAAAGAGCCAACCACAAGTAATTACAAATAAGACAGAACATATTTGATAACTTAGAGATCTCGAATAAACGACATATAAGCGTGAATCAATAGGAGTATGACAATACAAGTTTTTCTTTTTATGTTTGTTATTTGTTATCCAATGTAGCTTTGTAAATATCAACATGTAACAATATAAAATAAAAACGCCTTTGCATATGGAAATGTATTTAGTAAGATAATAAATTCTAACTTGTAGATTTCCGAAAATAATCAACTCGACTCTCACAGATCTCGTTAATATTTTATTTATACAATAAATCACAAATCAGAAAAAGATACCCTGACATGCTAGGTAATCAGAACGCACCTCGCTAAAATACACGTTAGAGAAAACATAAGGGAAAATATATAATGGACAACCTAAAAACAATTGCAAAATCTTAAAATTTGGAGAACTGAGCTATCGTATTCATAAAACAAGAACAGAGACGAAAAGGTACGTATTGAGGTATTGATACACGTCCTGGTACAATTGCCATAATGGAAATAAGGTGCGATTTTTAAACTTTCGGACTCGCTTGCCTTGGGGATGATAATAAGAATATAGGATCGACACATGTAAGTTGTTATTTACAAAAAATGCATTAATATGGACAGGAACAAGCACAATAAAGGGACAAATTATGAAATAACAAAATAATTTTATTGAATGTGAATATGTAGGCAGAAAGTTATGAAAAAAGTGGTTGGTAAGTGTGTGCCACGAGCGTATTTGTGGAATACAACAACATCATACTTTATCATAAAGAAATACCGTAATTATCAAATATAGATATACAGCCATTTAAGGCATCTCTGATGCTTTCTATTTACTGAAGGGAACGTTTATTTCTTTATTGAATAGCTATCATGGCAACTTCAATAGCCTGTCAACTATTTTTTAGAATATATTTTGACTTATTTATCAATGCAGTTTTATAATTTGAACTTTAGTCTTTTTTTATCGACAAGCTAGTGCTATATGATTTTGAAGTTGTTTGCTTCATGTCTATTATTTCCTAACCACATGTTCTGACCATTCTACGTGGACATCATGTTGTTCGTTTAGATGTTCGTTTAGATGTTCACCTTCAAAGCATTGGAGTTCATGAAACAGGAATAAAACTTATATACTACTAATAGGTCTGAATGTTAGCGCATCATTTCCGCCTTCATTGCAGATATAACAACGAGTGTTACTCTCGAAAGTACGGTTTGTTACTTCCAGGCGTCTCTGATGTATTTCTATTACAATATACCGTGTCTGACCTATATCAAAGACACACCAAAGACGGCAACTTCATCCGAGACCAGATTATCTACGAGTGATAGTCTGATATTACGCTCCAGCATAAACAGGCTGACAGCTAGAAGATTAGAAAAACAAATATGAAATGAGGTATTTTATTTTAGAAAAAAAATGCTGTATTGTTCCACACACACGCTCGGTTTCCTCGTAAACACCACCATTTGATATAAATATGGTTGGTACATGGGTGAAGGAGCAAAGATGGGATTATTGTCTTCTCGTTTTAATTCATTATTCCATTCTAAAGGGGCAAATGTCAGTCATTTCTGGCAATAACAGTTGACACTTGAACATAGCCATTTGATTGTAAATATCTATATTGTGTATGTCCTCTGTTTTAATTGTCTATATTTTCCATGCCTTCTGTTTTAATTGTCTATATTGCCTACGCCCTCTGCTTTAATTGTCTATATTGTTATGCCCTCTGTTTTAATTGTCTATATTGTCTGTTCCCTCTGTTTTAATTGTCTATATTGTATATGCCGTCTGTTTTGATTGTCTATATTGCCTATGCCCTCTGTTTTAATTTTCTATATTGTCTGCTCCCTCTGATTCAATTGTCTATAGTGTCTATGCCCTCTGTTTTCATCGTCTATATTGTCTATGCCTTCTGTTTTAATTGTCTATATTGTCTAATCCCCCTGTTTTAATTGTCTATATTGTCTATGCCCTCTGTTTTAATTGTCTATATTGTCTGTTCCCTTTGTTTTAATTGTCTATATTGTCTATGCCCTTTGTTTTAATTGGCTATATTGTCAATGCCTTCTGTTTTGATTGGCTATATTGTCCATACCCTCTATTTGCGAGGCCTCCAAATACTTTTATATTATTTGACTTTTTTTTAGGTCGTACTTTATGAAGGTTATTCCAGAAATGTGTCGCGCGCACTGAATTAGATATCCACGTATTTATTTTAAACCTACTACAATACTGGATGTCTTAGACATAATTCTTTTATATCAATAAACATGATCAATTTTTGTTTACTCATTTAACACAATCTGTTTCCAGAGTCATTTGTTTATCATAACTCATTCAATTATATTTGTTCAATGGCTTTACACGGGTCTGATTTGAAATGGTTAATTTGGTTAATAACGTCTCCATATAATTATGGATGAAAATGATATAATTGTATGCGTACATAATATCGTTATACTAGTAGTAACATCTAGTGCAAGTTAAAAGAAAATATTAAAGCATATGGTTTCAAACGCTGGCCTGTGTCCAAGAAAATTACGCTCGGTCCATTCAACCGGGAAACACGACTTCGGAATTGTAGGTCGAAAGTTAATTGGTCCGTTGAAAACGACTGGGCTAAGATAATGTTTAGTGATGAAACGAAGGTAGAGACTAGTGCTGACAAAAAATGTATGTTTGGAGGAAGAAGAATGCACGGCTTCACACTGATTGTGTAGGTGTTGTCCCAAATAAAGACAGAAACGTGAAGTTCGCGGCTATGTATTGGGGCTGTATTACCTACTTTGGAGTAAAGACACTCACCCCAGTTGATGGAAACATTAACAGTGAAAAGTATATTTCAATTCTTCATGACAATTTGTGGCATGTTGTTTTAAGGCATCTTGCAAATAGCCCGTGGACTTTGCAAAAGGACAATGCTCCATGTCATGTTTCCCGTCGGACAACTGCATGGAAAACGGAGAACGATATTTTAACTTTACCGTGGCCATCTCAAATCCCAGATCTAAACATTATTGAAAATGTTTGTAAATATATGAAAAAATATCCTTTCAAGGCGAATTTTGGAAATCCAAACCAAACAAGATTTGGTACGAGTCGTTGGAGAAATATGGACTGGACTTTCATTGTGTTATATTCGATCACTGTATCAAAGTATACCCAGAAGAATTCAATCTGTGATCAGGGCAAGAGGTCAAATTACTAAATATTGACAACTTAAGGGAAGGTTTTATTTATTTTATTGATAATCATCTGTTTAAACCCTAAGTGGAGTTGCATAATACGCCATGACGTCGGCCATTATGCGCCAATATATATGGCCACTAACTGTAGTTAATAGTTTTATCCGGTGCATGAATAAACAGGTTAACAATACAAATTCAGGTAGGCCTCTAGTTGCCATAGATTGTATTATGATCATTGTAATTGTCATTAAGCGTTAAATATATAAATCGATCAATCAATCGATACAATTACAGGTATACTATGTAACTTTTATTCCGGTATCCTATGTAGCTTTTATTCCGGTATACTGTGTAGCTTTTATTCTGGTATACTATGTAGCTTTTATCCGTCAAAATGTACTGTTCTTTGGTGTATATAAGGATGTAAGCTTCAAATATAATAATAAGAAAAATGTTGACGACGGAAAGAGGCCATAGAAGTGCGAAACTTTAATATCTCGTTAAAACTGTGTTAAATAATTAAGGAATAGCAGTAGTGTATTTGAGGAGATGGAGGTATCAGTTGTGGAATTGACGGTCGCAAATACAGTCTTACTGGCGATGCGATTGACGCCGACAATTCTTCAAATACAGTATATTATTCCTATTCGTATGAAATGCTCCCACCGTGTACACACTAGTTGAAAACATACAAATAAAGGACCAAATATATGCACTTTTCAAATTTTCAAAATATGAGATATTTTTAGAATTAGGGAATCAGGTGGAAGGATCCGCCATCTAGAAAATGTAAAATCCAACATGTCATATGCACAACAATGCACAAAATTCATCAAAATGCCTACCATGAAAACTTATGTTAGTTAAATTCTATCAAAATTGAAGCGTACACGAAACCAAATGACGTCTGATCTTTAAATTTTCAACTGGAAGTTTTCATATGACCTCCCGTTGTTTATGTGCCAAAGTCGTTCAACAATATTTCGCGGAATTTAAATTTGTGTGATTTTTAGACCAGGAGATATGCAAGAATACATTTTTTTGTTCAGTATTGAATTAGAATGGAGATAACTTATTGTATTTGAAAATGTTACGGCATCAATTGCCAAGCTGTGGAATGATGATCGGCATCAATAATAGGTCGTCAGCGTCAAATTCACAGTCCGAAATATCTAGGTAAGCCATATTGTTTACAAACAAGTGCATTTGGCGAAGGAATATAGCATTCCTTGAGGCATGTCAACTGCAGATTTGACCGCTCTCGATAGCCAATGAAAATCCACGTTACATTATAATTGTACTATAAAATTCTTTACGCGCATTGAAGGTAATTTTATCACAAAATATTAGTAATCACACATCGACATTATTTCCTTGTCACATTGTATTTTTGTCAGGCCTCATATTGACTGTTTCCATTTGTATGCAACTAAAACAATATATTCAATGTGGTACTATTACATATGCAGCTCCATCTGCTTGAATAACGATACAGCCTTAACAAAAGTTTATAGATTTATTAAACTAGTAAAAAATGTAATAATTGAAAATAGGGATATCATGCATTACCGTACATTTATATACATATGAGAAACATGATTAAACATATATTCAACGTATTGAATCATTGAAATAGATATACTCAATAAATTTTCCAAAAAGTAGCTGATCAACAAATATCAAAATAAATAGATTTTAAATCTGAATACCATTTTGTATCTGGATTGCCTCTCTACTGGGTTAGTCCTCAGTGTTTTATTCAGTCAAGAAACTGACTAAAAGTTTACTAATAGTTATTATTAATTCATTTATTAACAATAATTAGGAATGTCAAGACAACCAATATCAGACTGTTTCATATCTTTATATACAGATCAGAAACATGATAAAATCTAAATTCAAACGACCTCACAACTTAAATAGACTTACACTATCAACTTTCCAAAGAAGACGCTGATCAACAAATATCAATAGATTTACCTATTATTACGTGATGATTTCCGTATTGGCCTAGTTATTAGTCAGAGGGTAGCAGTATTGGCCTGAGGCGAAGGCAACGGCCAATACAGCTGCCCGAGGACTAATAACTAGACCAATACGGAAATCATCATGTAATGATATATTTATTAATTAACTACTATATTATTGTACCTGATATGATGAAGAGGGAAATGTTGCTTTACATAGCTAAAACATGGATTGATGAATTGTTGTTGTTTTGTATTTTGCAAATTATAATTTTTTGGTTACCTGATAGTGTGTTTTTCATCTCTGAAGTATCTGTCAATACTGCTATGTATGCTGCACCAGGTATCTGGTTCATACTTACTCCATGACACGGATTTTCCACCCCATTTGTCTAACCTTCTGTTTACAAATTTACCACAGTGGATTATATTAGTATATCTATATAGGGTCGAGACATGCAAGTTGTTGTTTGCATAATATTGTATGAATATTGATACGAACAAGTTAAAATAATGACAAAGAGAAGAAATAATAAAGAAATAAAGAAATTTTGTTGAAAATAAATTTGTAAGCAGAAAGGTAGAACAAAAAGAGGGGTGGTAAGTCCGTGCCATGTGCGCCTGTGATTCACTCAAATCCCTCTTTCTTACACCCAAAAAGAATCTGGCTAGCAAACTGTCTAATTCGGGATTGTAGTCGGGTCTCTGAATTCCCCAACGGACCTGAAGAAATCCGTAATTATTTTCATATCCCTTTTGGTTTTCTGACTCATGTTCTTGTTTTTGTTGTCTTTCGGAAATGCATTTGTTTCTGCATCAGAATAAATTCTGAATCTTTGTACCACTTCTTGGTTATCAGCTTGGTCTTGTGACTCTTTCTCTTTTTCACCTATTTCTACGTTACTGTCGTTAGAAATAAGCTCCCTAGGCACCTCGTCAAGTTCCTTATACTCGGATTTATTCAGTGTCCGATCCGGTAATGTTGTGACGGATAGCTTCTGCTTCCATTTGTGCTAGCTCGTCTGATAGGAAGTAATCTTCTACAAGAGCATCCATCATTTCCTCAGTAATTGTTTATTTTCTGTTGTTTTCTTGACATTTTGTTTTATCAGAAGACAGCTAGAGACATCAAAGAGCGTCTCTGTTTTATCTTCGATGTGTATGCAAAATCTAGAGAGATTCCTGAACACCGATATTGGCCGGATCAAAGTCGGCCAATACGAGAAAATAATCCTTATTGGCCGACTTTGTCCCGTATTGGCCGAGTTGTTCTATCTGTATTATTATGGCAGTTTTCATAATATCAAGTACCATAATATAGTAGTTAATTAATAATTTATATTTTAATACATGCTGTATCCCGATTTACAACCGATGGATAATATCACTCGCACAAACCGAACATTGTATCCGGATCAAACTCTCTACTGATTTTGTTCTCAGTGTTATATTCACTCATCAGAATGAGAAATAATTGATCCATTATTACCATTAATTCAGATATAAACGATACCTATGGAAGTCCAAATGAAGCAACCGAGTAACTCTTATTGTACTCGAAACGTAAACCTCACTTAACAGAGGACACATATTAAGCTTAATAAAATAAAGTATTTGAAAGCGTGGTTTTAATAATCTTCACCAGGCACGCTTGAATATTTGAGGTTAATTTAGATCTTTGAGAGAAAGCTTAATACAGGTAAACCAAAACTTAATACTGTGATATATGTCTGAGGAAGATGAACCTTAGCTTTAGAAATACATGCAATAATACTAACTGTATATTACAATACTACTGACATCATATCAATAATAGTCATCAACATGTAGAATTCATAATATCTGTAATATATAATTTAATCTTAAGTTGTTGGTACCACGATGGTGTTGATTGAAAAGTAAATTAATGAGATATCATCATACAATTTAAGGTCCATCTTCCTCAGGCATTGATGCACATATAAGCTTATATATAGAGGTCACTGAATGAAACATTAAAATGTACCTTTTATGGGGAGTTGTCCCCGTATATTATATAAATAGATAAACCGTTTCTAAAATTGTTTTATTATTGAACCAAAAGAAGCTGCCCGTTTCGGCAATAGCGAATTTATTTTAGCGCACTTCGGCCTTGTTCTGAGTACTCAGTCTGAAAAAGAAACCCGTTATATCCAATACACAGCCGGTTAAATTGATAAGGTACCATATAACTATTGCACAAACATAGTTTTATATGGGACATCCCATTCCAAGCAAAATGTGTGTTATTCCATTATTTAGATGACAGATATAGGCTTGCATGTGTGACCACTTCTAATAGCTTTTGAATGAAGAAATTGAGTAATATTATAGCCATGCCCATTCTTGATGGGCTCGTCGTTTGGTTCAAATCATGGACTCCCTGATAGCGGGTTGCTGCTAACAGGCAAACTACAGAAGCAAGGCTTCCCTGTGGCTAAGTTGTGGTCATCACTGTATCTATGTCACACATGACCACAATAATGTTCCGTATGTCATTGCTGAGCATTTAAATTCGCCCGTTTAGTTCCGTGTTGTGATGTCCGCTACGAATGTCACGTAAAATCGATGTTCGATTCGCGTCATGTTTTTTTTATGTCATTTGTATTTATTTTCGCATATTGGTGTCCGATGCGATTTCATGAGGTGCAGGATCAGCTTACCCTTCCGGAGCACCCCCGCTTTTTAGGGGGGTTCATGCTGTTCTTTCATTAGTTTTCTGTGTAATGTTTTATGGTTTGTTGTATTTCCTTATGTGATGTCTCGCTTTCCCTTTATGTTGTATGTCCTTCTTAGATTTACGGTTTCTTATTACCACTTTGGTATCTTCAAGCTGTTCCCACTTAAGCATGTGATGTCCACGAAAATAAACAAACTTTCAGCATAAAAAAAATAATATGCTATAATGCTATGCAAGGATTGTGGGAGTGTGTTATTACCATATACATTAATTTTAGATTCGCATGTCTTTTTTGTGTGTTTTGATTGATTAAAAAGTTGATTGATTGATTGATTGATTGATTGATTGATTGATTGATTGATTGATTGATCGAATGATTGATTGATGCTTAACGTCCAGCGAGCAATTTTTCAGCTATATTCATGACGAGAATAAATTAAGCGCCACGGGACTCGAAACGAGGAAATGTAATGGGTAGAGACGGAGAATTTTGCCAGTGCAACATGTCTCCTATGGACCACTCATCATGAGCATAATGCTCATAATGAGCTGTTACACTGGGTTCTTTAACGTGCGAAGAGGGTGGCTATCTCTCAAAACGGAACCTCAGTTTCATTTACGTCTCATCCGAAGGACGGGTTGGTTGTCAATTAATACATCTCGCACAACCGACGGACGCCCCGTCAAGCCGAAAAAGCTCTCGGTCCCATTTCTATACCCCGAGGTTCCCGCGGGGTTGACCCTTTTAGAGGACTAGTACCTCTAGGACAGAGAAACCTGGTGCCTATTCTACCCCCAGGACACCCTCTGGGAGGGGGGGTATTCGTAAATGTACTGATTCTAATAATAAACGTTGTTCTCAAGGAGTCGTGTGACGTTTTCATCATGTGATTTTCTTTTAGTGATGCACATTTGAGTTTATTTAAATTCATTTCCGATTATTTGTCTTATTTTGAAAAAAAATAAATATATTTTTCAATATCATACCAAAAAGAGATTGAATTAATTTGTAAGGATTGATCGAAATTGTTTGTTCGGTTCATTCGAAAAAACCTCAATCAGGTTGTACACATCCATGCGTAATCCGCTACGCGGGTTACACGTGTGTACAACCTGAATGATGTTATTTCTTCATGAACCGAACACAAATTGCGATCGATCTTTAATTAAATAAATTTAGTGGACACGACGAGTTTCTGGAATAATCATCAAAGGCAAAATATTGGAAATCCAGATCATTTACCGGAAATTTCAGAAATTTAAATATGTTAAGTAAAATATGAATAAAGAAACACAACATATTTGTTTAATTGGTGAATGATGTTGATGCTTTTTGTGTTGTTACAACTTATTGATAGTACTATATCAGTGCCTATTTATGTATAATGATAATATTAAGGTTATCCTATATCCTCAATACTTAAAGCTATAAAACAAACAAATAATGGCTTAATAATTTAGAACTCATTATCAATCCTGAGTTTTCTAGGAAGTGTATTGTTGATCATTATTTGTCGTTTTGTCCTTTTATCTTTAAGCCGTTTTATTGTCTGTCCTCCTGCCATTTTCGGATTCTGATTACCTCTTTGGTATCTTCAATTTTTTTCTTGAGTACACATTACAAATCACCTTTAGGGGAAAGGACATATATCATGCCTACGTAATCACTGATATTTATTGCAAAATTTACAATTACAGTCACGTAGAAACACCGTACAAAACAATATCCTCCGTCAATATAATATGTTTCCAATAAGATTATTATCATGTCAATCGTGTCTTTTATTCGTATGAGGTAGAGTTCAACAAGGGACACCTCGAGAAAAATTAAAATAATCTATCCCGATACTTCAATTTTATGTTCCCCAATTAATTATAGGTTGTGTGATTTTGTTGATCGCATCTGTCTCGTTGTGCTTTAAATAAAATATATCACATATATAGCTATGTATGCTTCACGAATTGAGATACACCTCGATACTGACAGTCAGAACCAGTTTTATGGCGGGACTCGTGGTGCTCTTTCCTTGGTTCTCGATGTCATCTTTTTGACATTGTATTGTCTTTCATATTACTTCTTTTTTATCTGCAAACTTTTCCTCCACCCATATTCCGTCTTCTAGATGTGGAATTATCCAACCTTTGTAGTCTTCAGAACCTTGATTCATATCTGTTCTATATTGAATTCATTCTCGAATAAGTATCTAAGATGAAAAAACACAAAAGTTGTGCTATCAAGAAAATCGAACCTTGGTACAATGTTATTGTGGAAAGTGTGTTTATCGATTGGTTTTTGAATGCCTGCAAATATATGTTTGTATTCATATTACATATCTTTGTTAAATGACCAGTCTTTTCTTTTCTGACGATAGCTGTGTAGACAAAATTGCCGAGCGAAATTGGTTTCCATATTAAAGATATGTCAGTCAGTATCGTGGTCATCCAATAATATGTGCACCACAGTTACCTGATATTGTTTGACCTCGAGCGAATTTATGATTTTCATAAATTCGCACTCGATTGACAATAGCAGGATATATGTTTTAATTTTTTATTTATTAAATTGTCTTTTTAATGGATTTAAGATAATAATAACTTTATTCTTTTAAATTACTCTATTATATTTTCCAATATAAGTTAGCAAGAAAAAAACGTAAGCTTGTATACTTGGTTATTTTTAATACTTGATATTGAATGAAAGCCACACTCGATTGGAAATATATAAATCCATAAACCCATTTTAAAGTTGTAGTTGGAATAAATGTCATGCCATTTGCTTTTGTAGCGATACTATTATTGTACAAATTGGATATATTACTATTGAAACAAAATAAACTGCCCGCATTGGACATAGCACATGTCTTGTTTGCGCACATCATCCTTCACTCGAGTACTTATGCTGAAAAATAGCCCCGCTATGTCCAATACGGGCCACTTCTTTTGTCTCAATAGTGGTGTATCTTTTATTTGCAGCTATTCGCAGCCGTAGAAAAATAGTGATAATGTACCCGCTGACTATTCCACCACCATAGTTTGATATATGACATCACATTCTAAATTAGTATATGTGTTATTCCATTGTTTAGATGAATCATATTGGCTTACGACCACATCTAAAAGCTTTGGATCACAAGTTAAATGATTTGTTCGATAAAATACCTTTTAGTTAAAAAAGCAGTATTCCTGTCCATTACTGATTGCCCCTTCGTTTGATTCCTATCATAATTTCCTTGATGGCAGGAAAACTTCTGAGCCCATGGTTCCCTGTTCCCACATGGAAATCACTTCGAAAGTTTTACGATCGCCAGTACATCTTTGTTAACTGTTACGGGTCGTCTATTTCACAAATGACCACATATATTTTCCGTTTGTCGTTCCGGAGCACTTGAGCTCGCCCCGGTTTTTCTACTATAAGTGAGGTTGGTGTTCTTCATGTTGTCAAAATATATCACGTCATTAGTTCCGTGTTGTGATGTCAGCTACTATTTCTGCGTGAACACGTCGTTCGATTCGTCTCGACTCCCAGTTATTTTGTAGGGGATTCATGTTGTTATATATCTTATTTGTAGTGTATTATGTATACTGGTGTCCAACACGATTTCATGTTGTCTGATTTCTATTCTTTCATCCCCATGTTTGCACTGATGTTGGTTTGTGTCACATAAGACTTGGAAGTCGTGTCTTCAATGTGGTATAAACACATTCATTTATAAACACAAACAACTAGTGGTCGCGTTTGCGTATACAAATCAATTCTAGGTCTATAAGTTATAGACATCTAGTTTTTTCTACCGATTCCTCGTCTATGTTAGCAAGTACAGCTAAGTAATAGTACTATATCAGTACTAATTTATGTATAATGATAACAAAAATGTTATCCTATTCTGTGAAATCATTATTAACCATTGAGTGTTGCCTATAATGCTTGAAACCACGAATTCAAGAACCAAAGGATCACTGCATTTTGTAGAAATCTCTAATACTGTAGCAAACGAACAAAAGTACTTTTATAGTATATAGAATTGAAAACTGTTGGTGTGTATGCTATCAAAGTTCTAAACTATGAAACAAATCAATAATGGCGTATGAATTTCGAACCCGTTATATATCCGTAAATTTCTGTGTAGTGGTTTGTATATCACTGTTAGTCCTTTTGTCCGTTTATATTTTATCCATTTTATATTCGTCCTTTTGCCATTTACGGCTTCTGATCACCTCTTATATATCTTCAAACCTTTCTTACGTACATATTACAGATCACCTTCTGGGGGATAGGGAACCTATATCTATCATTCTTACGTAATCAGTGATAATTCTTGTAGACGTAACTGTTACGCAGAAAGACCGAACTAAATTATCCTCCGTCAATATCATTTGTTTCCAATGAGCTTTTTTTATCCTGTCCATCATGTCCGTTGTTCAATCTATGCAGACTTCACACAGTAGCTTTTCAAGGAAAATGAAAAGAATTTTACCCAGTTGTTTAATTTCAAGTTCCGGTATATAGATGACATACTATCACTAAATAAGTTTGATGAGATAAAGCATATCACAGATACAGCGAAGTCTACTTCATACCTTGACCTACACCTTGACATTGACAATGAATGACCGTTAAGACCTAAATGCTACGATAAAAGAGATGATTTTAATAATTACATTGTAACCTTTCTTTTTATGTATTTGTATATGTTACTACGACACCCCTTTGTGAAATATATATTTTTAAGTTGGTCCGATATTCCCGAGCCTGTGTTTCCTATTATGATTACTTGATAGAGACTTACTACTGGCGATGAAGTAGATACTGAATCAATTGTTTCTATTGGTCAAGATAAAGTCATATCTTGGAAAGTCTTACGGGGACCACCATGACGTTGTTAACTGTTACAAATGGCCACGGATATGCTATATTTGCTGATCAGGACTATTGCCGGGCTGGTAACAAGAGCAGCACCAGTGGTGTCACATATTAAACAGGAACTACATACCCTTGCCGAGCACCAAAGTTCACCCCTAGTGTCATGTAGGGTTAATGTTGCTCGCTCTTTCATTTTCTGTGTAATGTCATTGTTTGTTTTTTTTTATTTAGGCCATTGCATTGTTCTTCCTTCTTCGACTGCTTCTGGATAAGACAAGCTACACGCCGTTTTTCCCGCAACATTGTTTTCCATTGTTGAATTAAATTGTCGATTTATAGTGACTTGGCATTATTTTAAATGTATTTCACAATAACATACAATGTATTTTATAAATATATTATAAATGTTACTACAACAGCGATAAATGCCTGCACAAAACTTATTTGACGTTGGTCAAAGGGAGGTCATTTTTTTTATTTACGTTAGTTACCTAACAAGGGAGAGCACTCTATATTTTCTCAACGTAAACAAATATTGACACGATAGAAAGAAATGAGCAAACGAGGCACGTCTCGTAAAAGGTGCACGATTTTTTTATTGTAGAATCTATCACAACTTTGTTAACTTTATTATTTTGATCCTCTTTAAAGTTGTAAAATGAAAATCTTGTTTTATTTTATTGCGTAACACTTTGGTCCTGACCTGTGATACGGTTCGCAAATTAATGCGCCAAACTACACAAAAAGTAAACAAACATTGACACGGCAGAAAGGGGGTGAGAAAAAGAGTCAAACACAGTAAAAGGTGCAAGATTGGTAAATCTGTGACACCCTCGGATAAAATTTAACTCGTATCAGACTCGGACAAGCTTCGTCCGATACGATTTAAATCTTATCCTCGGGTGTCACAGATTTCACTATCTTGCACCTCTCCCGGTGGTAGACCCTATATGTTTACGGGTGATAGCCTGCTATTTCGATCCAGGATACACAGGCTGACAGCAACCTTTCTCACAGAGATCTGGTGTCACTAGAAGATTGGTAAGACCAATATAAAATTAGCTATTTTATTGTTAGTACGATTGCTGTATTACTCGACACACACGCTCGGTTTCCTCGGAAACACTGCCATTTAAAATAAATATGGTCGTTATATAGGTGAAGAAGAGAAGATGTGATAATTGTCAGCATGTGTTAATTCCTAATCTAATTCTAAGGGATCAATATTAGTTATTTCCGACAATACCATTTGACACTTGAAATTAACCATTTGATTTTAATTGTCTATCCTGTCTATTCCCTCTGGTCTTGGTGCTGCCAAAGACTTTTAGATTATTATTATTTTTATTTATTTGGGCGTATTTCATGAATGTCATTCCAGAAACGTGTATTTATGGGAAACTTACGACAATATTGTATGTCGTAGACATATTTTTTTCCATACAAATTAACAATTAGGAATGTTCTTCATACATTTAGCAAAATCTGCCCCAAACGGTAATTTGCTTATCATAGTTTACAACCATTTATTAAATCGAATCGGCAAAAAATGCGTTCCATATAAAATAGAGTCTAACATGACATTTCACCCTCGGATTTGTTTGTGGTGTCCGGGTTGCTAATCTTTTTATTTTTATTTTTTTTTGTAATGGCATTTTATGTGTCTGATTTTCGTGTTGTGATGTCCGTTACGATCCCCGCATTAAATATTCAGTTAATATTTACCTTTAGTTGCTAGTAGGAGAAGTCATATGTTATATACGTTAGTTGTGTTTGGTTGCGGGTAATGGCGTGCAACACATATTGTGTTGTGTTTGTGTTTTGTTTGTGATCGGCTTTTTAACCCTATCTGTCAGTTTCTCTGGATTCTCCATGTTTGATTACCCCGTCGGTATTTAGCTAGCATTTATTACACTTAAGCACACGATCAAATAAAGAAATAGCCTCTTATTGCTGTTCTTCATATTTTGTTATTTTGCTTCACGTGGGTCTTCTTTTCTGTTAATTCTGTGAATTTATACTGTGTCATTTATGGCATTATATATTTAAAGTCGGAGGTCAATTTCGTATGTACAGAATGTATGTGTATTGTGCTTGTGTTTTCCGTTTGTGTCATATATGTATGTAATAACTTATCTAGTTTTTGTACAATAATTAACCAATGTATGACAGAGCACCACACAATAAATAATACCGACTATTCGGCACTATTTCACATTTATACAGACCACATATTAAAACAAACGTTTTGAAAGCGAATCTGATATTCCGATTGTTCTTGTTTGTATTCAATGCTTCAATTTGTCTTATTTTGTTCAATTGTAAGTCATGATTACCTTTAAATATAGGTTTATATACTTTGTTTAAATATATTGTGCTTAATGTTTAAAACAATTGTGTAATTAACTTTTATTATCTACATTACTCTTGTCTGATAGTCTCTGTTTAACTGTATAACTTGCTGAAAAATCGTGCTTTTCGATTTAAACAAATGACGTCTCCCCATTGTTAAAATCTATATTTTCTCCATTTCCTTAAATGCTTGCAGAAAAATAAATTATGTTGCAATATTTTGTAATGATAAACGTTCAACTGTAAATTAACTACAATATATGTATTGACAGAAATATAAAATATGCATAGTAACTGTTACATATTATAGTGATGTGCAATATTGGTCAGTTGATTTTTTTGCGTTAATTTTCATATTTTACCTTTATATATGATGACCTCATGATACTTATACAACACAGTTGATATGGTTTGATATTCCGTGTGTTATGCATGTAATACATCGATGCTATAGTTCTGTTTGATTACATGTATTTGTACACAACTCGTTTCATTAGGACATTTATATTTGTTGATGCAATACCGTATATGAGTAACATATACATGTTATTTACTGTAGTAAGATCAGTTCAATCGCTTTGATTTCACCTACACAATATAATGTTTCCAATGTATAGACCATTAGCAGTTTAATATTATTGTTTTACATGTTTATTTATGACAGTTTTAAACCATAACTAATTATTTACTTTTATTTCTTTTTCAGCATTGGGTAAGTGTTATGTTCATTATAGTTTTTTTTTAATTTAATTAAATATTATAATCATCTGTAAGGTAAGGTCTAGTGTATCTAATATTTTTACATCTTATGTTCTACCGAACCTGTGTACATTATCTTACACACCAAGACTTACATAGTATATAACATCTACATTACTGACATACAAAATCCAGTATATTATATATTGTACTAAATATCATTTTGACATTGACATTATGATGAAATATATTCTTTATCGCAAATTATTAATAATTGCACTATTTATTAATTATAAATTGCAATAATTTATATATCATGTCAATCCGTAACACTGTCTAATGGGTGGATGATACCATCGATGACTAACATTCCACAAGTAGATGTATCAACCTCTAGTCATTAGTAATATATGTATATTTTAATTCGTGTGCACGATGAGTTTCTTGTGGAAACACTGAAAGTCCAAAAAGTTTAAAGCTAATTAATAAAAAATCGCTTTGAAGAAGACTTTGTTGGTTAAACAGAAATACAAAATGTTATCACAACTACATTTTAGCCTCTTTCATCAGATTTAGTTGATGTTTTTCCTATACTGAAAAAGTAAAGTTTATATTCTTCACTCATATATATATATATATATATAACTAAAGGGAGTGATATCTGTGGTAATGTATGTAGATTTATAGTTTTCACTCATAGATATAACTAAGGGAATTAATATATGTGGTATGGTATGTAGGTTTATATTCTTCACTCATAGATATAACTAAAGGAATTGATATCTGTGATATAGTATGTAGGTTTATAGTCTTCACTCATAGATATAGCTAAGGGAATTGATATATGTGGTATAGTATGTAGCTTTATATTCTTCACTCATAGATATAACTAAAGGAATTGATATATGTGGTATAGTATGTAGGTTTATAGTCATCACTCATATATATAGCTAAGGGAATTGATATTTGTGGATTAGTATGTAGGTTTATAGTCTTCACTCATAGATATAACTAACGAATTGATATTTGTGGTATGGTATGTAGGTTTATAGTCTTCACTCATATGTATATAATTAACGGACGTGATATATGTGGTAGTCTATTGTATTCCAAATGAAAACCTTTGTTATTGTAATAATGCAATTACAATATAAGTTTATGACCAGCTTGTTCTAAGCAAAAGATTAGTACAATAATTTGACTTACAATATGTAAACGATAACTTTCAGTTAATATTGTTTTCTTTGTCACTTATTATTGCAAACAACTGTCTTGAGGAAGTGCGATATACATATTAAATGAGATGTGGGTACATTTGTTACATCCTAGTATTAGTATATGAATGAGCAACGTTACAACATATAATGACATAGGATTACAATAACGACCCATGGTTACCGGAATTTGCCGTTGTAATTTAAATACTTACAGTATGGATTGACTTATCGAGGTAAATTCACATGGAAATAAAAAAGTCGTCACAGTAAACGTTCAGTGGTTGTAGGACATTAACTCTAGCTAAACAACACTAGTAACAAATATGATATATTAAGTATAATTTCGAACTAAGAAGAAATGTGGAACACTTTGCTGTCTAAGATGGCTACATAACGATGTCTGCATTATCTGAGAACATTTTTTTACCAATCACATGCATGCTGTAGCTTACGGAACTGTGAATGATCCAATAAATCAGGCCAAATTAAATAACAATTAATGAAAACAGTGAAATATTCGGATGCGGCAAACCCCTACTGCCCTTAAAAGTTTATGTAAAAATGTCTGAAATACACGAAATTAATTGAATTTATCATAATTTAGCAATAGAAAGTGACCGTAACTTTACTGGAGTCGATGTAGATTTCTGAACTATGCATACAGTAATATTAAAACCTACTAGTTCTAGCTTGTACATTCAAGGTTTCCACATTGACTACACAATAATTATGTGTATATCCTGTTACTTCTAAGAAAATGTATACAGTTAATTAGCACTAAGAAAGGGGTACCTTCACTAACTATCAAAATAGGCTTTACATTTTGAAAAAAAAACAAAAACAAAGGATAATTGTTAATGCAATGTGTGTGATAGTTTACTAGAACATACCCCACACTTTCATATAATGTTTGTATGACATAACTCGCATGTTTATGTTTTACTAAATTCCTACCTATTCACACTTTGGTACGTCATATATCATCATTCATCCGAAAAAACAATGTCATCGACAATCGTAATATTTTAACTATCATTGTAACATAACATGAATGTACACACATGTGTTACTGATAACACTTCTTACACCATGGTATGTGTCAGATCACTATATATAAGGGGTTTGATATACTATGGATAAGGTTTGATATAACAATGATAAGGGGTTGGATATACCATGAGTAGGCGATTCAAAATACCATGTAAGGGGGTTCGATATACCATGGGTAGGGGCAGGGGGTCGATAAACCATGGGTAAGGGGTTCGATATCCCATGGGTAGGTGGTTCGATATGCCATGTGTAGGTGGAGTATAATACCATGTATAGATGGTTCGATATTCTATTGGTAGGAGGTTTTAAATGCCATGGGAAAGGGACTTGATATACCATGGGTAAGTGGGTCAAAATATCATTGGTAGGGTTTTGATATACCATGGTTAGAGAGTTCGAAATACCGTGGGTAGGGTGTTCTATATAACATGGATAGTGGGGTCGATATAGCATGGAAGGGGGTTTGATATATTAAGGATGGGGGAAGTTTACAATACAAGTGTTCAACGTATAACTTGTGTCTCCTTCACGATGTTATGGTGCCGTAACCAGTGGGAAAATGTCTACCAAACTTGAAGCAACGAGATCGGCACATAGAAGCGCTTTTACAAAGCTTGTGAAGAAATTTGAAGACGGAAAATCTAACGAGGAATTTGACAGAGATGAACTTGCTACAATTCTTAATTTGATCTTGGATAAACAAAAGCTTTTGTCGGAGTTGAATAGTCAAGTCATTAGTGAGTTATCGGAAGAGGAACTCGAAGCAGAAATAATATAATCAGATGAGTATTGTTTGAACTTAGTGATGAAAATACGCAAAATGCGCAAATTTTTGCAACCCGCTGCTCAAGCAGCTACACCTAGCTCTTCAGTTCCTGTAATACAAAGTTCTCTAAGCCCATTAGCTGAAACATTTGATGTCAATAGATACCAAACTTCATCATTTAATTCACAACAAATGTATGAGCCCATACCGTGCAGCGGTAGTCAATTTCACAAATTACCAAAGTTAGAAATGAAAACATTTGACGGCAATATCTTAAGCTGGCAATCATTCTGGGATTCTTATAAGACTGCAGTACATATTAATCACTCGCTATTAGACGCCCAAAAATTCAACTATTTGAAATCCTTACTTCAAAATGAGGCTTTGAGTACAGTATCGGGATATGTACTTACAAATGTAAACTACTACAAAGCTATTGCAATTTTACACCAGCGTTTCGGGCAGACCCAAAAGATAATTCATACCTACATGCAAGCTTTGTTAAATTTACCTGCTCCAGTTAACACAGTACAGTCATGTCGCAATTTTTATGATAAATCAAACATTTATTACAGGGTTGGAGTCATTAGGACAAAGTCAGGACTCATATGGTGCGCTAATAGTTCCAGTTATAATGAACAAACTTCCAAGTAACATTAAGGAAAATTTTACGCGTGAACATGATCTAAGTCAGTGGTCACTAGAAAATCTTAGGCAAAGCTTATTTAAAGAAATTAGTATAATGGAAGCTGGACAAACACTCACTTTGCATTCAGAGGAACCTACAATGAGTACTGTATATTTAGCGAAAACAAATAGAGCGAGCAACAAAAATGTAATTATACGGATAAACAGCTTAGATATGCGCACACGAAAACCATGTATATATTGTGAAGAATCTCATTGGCCAATTGTATGTAGTAAAGTAAATAACCAAAAATCCCGATTCGAAATATTAAAACAAAAGAAAGCTTGATTCAACTGTCTTGGTAATCACCTTGTTTCTGATTGCCGTTCTAAAGAATTGTGTAAACATTGTGGCCGAAATCACCATTGAACTATTTGTAGTAAAACTCAAACTGCAACTGCAGAGTCGACGAATCAGGAGAAAAATGATATTAAAAGCAAACGTCCTTCGAATAAAGGAAACGTAAACTCCGCATCAGCTATGCACTGCACTACGTCTTCACAAGTCTTGCTCAAAACAGCCGTAGCCACTATTCAGTCTAATTCGGATGTAAGTATAGACGCAAATTTTCTTTTCGATGAAGGGGCTCAGCGGTCTTTTATCACGGAAGACCTAACTAAACAATTAGAATTGAAAACGACGGAATCGGATATGATCTCGATTTCAGGTTTCGGAGGAGGAAATGACACTGTACGCCATTTGAAATCGACAAATTTGCGTGTACTCAGTGATGACGGAAGCAGTATTCAAATGAAAGTACTCATTATTCCGGAAATTTATTCGCCGATGCGAACACATAGTACAGAAATAACAAATTGCCATATTCACGAGGTTTAAAATTAACTCATGCATTTCCAGGATACGACGGATTTAAAGTTAATTTATTAATATGTGCCGATTATTACTGGGTACATATGGAGGATAAACTAATTAGAGGCGACGGCCCGACTGCAGTGGAGTCGAAAATCAGATATTTGTTATCCGGTCCTACAAAGAAGTCAACCAATGAAGGAGGTTTGTCCTTGTTAAACATACTTATCTCGCACAAAGAAGAGGAATACGACTTGGAGAAATTTTGGAAAATAGAGTTACACCACAGACAAAGGAGAACACACAAAAGGAACACTTGGAGAACGGCGAAATTGGAGGTAATGGACAAGATTCGGAAATGGACTAAATGACTGTTATTTAAATTTACTCATTTTAAGGATTTTTCATATTGACAGTAATTATATTTTTCTATTAGGAATTTATATGAAGAGACATCAATTTTAGATATTAATTTATTTCGTTAAGTGAAAGTAATTGTAATCTAATTTTTTTTTTATTGAGATATTTATTTGAACTTTAAGCAAATTGTTTAAATTCAGTTAAAGAGGCTCTATTGAGGCCCCTGAGAATGCTAAGAAATGTACGGACTTTAGCGTGACGTTTTCTTGACTTGTTATGTCAGCTGTTATTCAATCTATAGAACAAAGTAGTTTACAATACAAGTATTCAACGTATAACTTTTGTCTACCCATGGTATTTTGAACCACCTACCCATGGCATATCGAACCCCATATCCATAGATTATCGAACCCCCTACCCATGGTATAAATAATCCACACCTAATGGAATATTGGACCCCCTACCCAATGACATATCGATCCCCTTTTCCATGGTACATCAAAACCCTTATTCATGGTAATTAGAGCACCCTGCCCAAGGTTTTCGACCACCCTGCCTTGGTGTATCAAATCCCCTGCCTACGGTATTTTGATAATGTTGCCTACATGTATAAAACCTAATGAAGAAAGAAGCTCTAATTGATATCTCAATTTTGCATTGCATTGTAACAGAGACTACCCATGGTATATTGAGTTGAGCAATTCCCCTGCCTATGCTATTTTCACCCCGCCACTGCACTTGGTATATTAAACCCCCTACCAATGGTATTTTCAAATCCTTATCCACAGTATATCTAGCCCTTTATTCATGGAATGTTGATCCCCTAGCAATTGCATATCGAACCCCTTCCTATTGTATGTTGAACGCTATATTCATGGTGTTATAAACGTCCTACACATGTATATAGTACACCCTACCCATGGTATTTTGACCCCACTACGCATGATATATCGAACACACTCTTATGGTATTTTAAACCCACTTGTTTTGGTAGAAATGGGGTGTTAAATTTACCATGAAGGAGTTCAAAATACAAAATACAAACACGAAAATTTTACCCGGGGTCAAAATACCATATGGTACCACGATGGTTTTGATTAAAAAGGACAATTATTGAGAAATCACCATACAAATTAAGGTTCATCTTCTTCAGGCATTAATATACATTTAAGCTTATATATAAATGTCGCTGAAGGGAAACTAAAAATGTGACCTTTATGGAGAGTTGTCCTCTTTGGGCAATGATTTGCTATGTATACATATGTACTTTAAGGTATGTAAGACTTTGATTAAGAGGGTGGATTGGGCTAACATTGTTGACATATTGTGCTTTTCTTAAATATTGGTTTTAGTTGTTTATACTTTACATCCTAATTGTTTTGAGACAAGTAACACTGAAAATATCAATTGTAGAACACTATTCCCAGCAATACTATTGTGAATGCCGCCTATAATTTTAGTTACAGGTCATTGTTAGAGGCCGATGTTACATTTCGTTGTTGTACGCCGATGTAACAGACCGCTGTGCTAATAGCGAGTTTTATGGTAACTTGACCCATTTTTGTGAC
This sequence comes from Gigantidas platifrons, assembly GCA_002080005.1. Classification (NCBI taxonomy): domain Eukaryota; kingdom Metazoa; phylum Mollusca; class Bivalvia; order Mytilida; family Modiolidae; genus Gigantidas; species Gigantidas platifrons. The sequence goes on along the minus strand of MJUT01045728.1, from coordinate 70,720 downwards.
CAGGTTAATATGTTTATCATAGTGGTAATAAACGAAAAATATTCAAACTCTTTCTTAAACCTGTTCATATGACAGAAACAAAATTATAATTCGTATTTGATATATTTTCGCTAAATGACCAGTTAGTTCTCGAATAAAATGCTCATCAAATGCCATCTGCTTAAGATCTATCGCTGTATATATTCATCTGCGAAATCACGTACAATGTGGTATTTTTTAGCTTAGAATGCCAAAATCCCACGTATGATTTGGTACAATGTTATTTTGGAAAGTGTGTTTGTCGATTGGCGTGTGAATGCCTGCAAGTATATGTGTGTATATATATTACATACCTTTGTTAAATGATCAGTCTTTCCTTTATTGACGAAAGCTGTGTTGATCAAATTGAAGAGCGAAATCGTTTTCCATATCAAATATGTGTCAGTCATTATCGTGTTCATCCAATAATATATGTACCACAGTTACCTGCTATTGTTTTACCTCGAGCGAATTTAAGATTTTAGAATTCACACTCGATTGACAAAAACATGATGTATGCTTTATGTCTTAATTTAATCAATTGTCATTTTAATTGATCTAAGATACTAATAACATTATTTTTTTTTAGATTACTCTATTATATTTTACGATATTAATTAACAAAAAAAAAAAACGAAGCATATATATTTGCCCGTATTAGACATAGCTTATTTCTTTTAGCGCATCTCGGCCTTCACATGGGTACTCAGGCTAAAAAAGAACCCGCAATGTCATTTGTCTTAACAGTACTGCATCTTTTACTAAAAGCTATTCGCGGCCGAGGAAATATATTAATAGGGTACATGATGTTAATTGCACAACCATAGTTTGTATGAGTTAAATACTTTGCTCAATAAAATATGATTTTGTAAGAAAAGCAAGATTCCTGTTCATTCGTGATTGTCCCTCCGTTTGGTTCCTATTATGATTTCCTTGATAGCGGGTTGGTGCTTACCGGAAAACTACTCTAAAATTTTTACGATCGCCAGGAAATTTTGGTTAGATGCTGCGGGTCATCTGTTACACACGACAACATATATTTTCGGCTTGTCGTTCCGAAGCACTTGGGTTCGCCCTTTGTTTTGTTGTATTAGAAGGGTTCATGTTTTGCATGTTGTCAACATATATGACGTCATTAGTTGTGATGTCAGAGACAATTTCGCTTACAAACAACGTACGAATCGTCTCAACTCCCAATTGTTTTGTAGGTGGTTCATTTTTTTATTTATGTTATTTGTATTGTGTTACGTCTAATGGTTCCCTGATGCTAAGTGGAAATCACTTCGAAAGTTTTTACGATCGCCTGTACATCTTTGTTAACTGCTATGGGTCGTCTGTTGCACATATGACCGCATATATTTTCCGTTTGTCGTTCCGCAGCACTTGCATGAGCTCGCCCCATTTTCTCTACTTTAAGTGGGGTTCGCGTTGTTCATGTTGTCAAATCATATCACGTCATTAGTTCCGTTTTGTGTTATCAGCTACTATTTCCGTGTAAAAAATTCGTTCGACTCGTCTCGACTCCCAATTCTTTTGTAGGGATTCATTTTGTTATATATCTTATTGGTGGTGTATTACGGATACTGGTGTCCAACACGATTTCATGTTGTCCGAGTTTCTGTTCTTTTATCTCCATGTTTGTACTGATGTTGGTTTGTGTCACTTCAGACTCGTAATTCGTGCCTTCAGCGTGGTCGAAATACTTTTCATTTATAAAAAAGCAAAAAACAAAAACAAAAACAAAAAACAACCGGTCGCGTTGGCATATACATGCAAATTGTATGTCTGTATGCTATAGAAAATTAAATATGTCTACTGATTCACCGTAAACACCAACAAGTACAACTTATTGATAGTACTATATATGTACCAATTGATGCATAATGATAACATAAAGGTTATCATATTCTGTGAAATCATTATTAATCGTGGGGCTCTTATTTTCCTGGATTTCATGGATTTCGTGGTTTACTTATAACTTAACAGTTAAAATCCAACGGAATACAAGTTTCCCATTGACTGTTGCCTATTGAAATCACGAATATTGGTGCTTACGAACAAAAGTACTTCCACAGTATATAGAATTGAAACTGCTCGTGTGTATGCTATGAAAGTTTTAAGATATGAAACAAAATGGCGTATTAATCTCGATTCCGTTATAAATCCGTAGTTTTCTGTGTAGTGCTTTGAATATCACCATTTTCCCTTTTGTCTGTTTATCCTATAGCCGTTTTGTCATTCTGCCATTTACGGCTTTTGATTACCTTTTATGTAACTTTCTTACGTACATATTACAGATAATTTTTAGGGGGATAGTGAATCTACACCTATCATGCCTACCTAATCAGTGATATTTGTTGTAGACATTACTGTTTACTGTTACGTAGAAACACCATACTAAGCATCATCCTCCTTCAATATTTTGTTTCTTTCCAATGAGCTTTGTTATCCTATCTATCCTGTTCTTTGTTCATTCTAGGTAGACTTCATACAGAATATCCTAAAGTAAGATGCAAAAAAAATCTGTCGGTCCTTTAATTTCAAGTTTTCCTATATATATGTTGTCCTATCACTAAGTAAATTTGATGATTTTGTCAATTGTATCTACATCATTGAGCTTCAGATAAAGGATACCATAGATACAGCGACGTATTCTCTCATGGCTTGACATTGACAATGAGGGTCCGTTAAGAACGAAATTTTACGACAAAAGAGATGATTTCAATATTTACATTGTAAGCTTTCTATTTAAATATGTGTATATGCTACAACATTTCAGCAACACCTCCATGTGGAATACACATTTCTCAGTTGATCCGATCATCCCGAGCCTGTGTTTCCTATTATGATTACTTGACAGAGGCTTACTACTGGCGATGAAGTAGCAACTGAATCAATTATTTCTATTGGTTAAGATGGAGTTATCTCTTGGAAAGTTTTACTGTCACCACCATGACTTGGTTAACTGTTACGGAATAACTGTGTTACAAATGACCATGAATATGTTATGTTTGTTGTTTATGACTATCACCGGGTTCGTAAGCATGAGTAACGCAATATGTGCAACATATTGAACAGGAACTGCTTACCCTTGCGGATCAACAGAGTTCACCCCTGGTTTTATGTAAGGTTACTGTTGCTCGCTCTTTAGTTTTCTGTGTAATGTCATTGTGTGTTCTTTTTTGCTTTTGTCATTGCATTGTCCTTCCTTCCTAGAATTACTGGTTCTGGATATCCCTTTGGTATCTTTAATCATTTCCTACGTCTATGCTTCTTCTGGTTATAAATGCTAAACTATTTTTGAATTCTCCACCCTTTTTGATGACCACACATTATTGTCTGAACAGTTGATTATTCTTTTGTTTTTGTGTATATGTACTTTAATTTTGATCATTGGATGCCTCAAAAATTGTTTTAAATATTGTTGAACATATGGGAATAAAACCCATGCGGGACTTTTGAAAACGTCTGTCTAACAGCTTGGCTACAATGATTATACTACTAATCTATGTAAACAATATGTAGTATGACTCTTGACAATGTATCTACATAACTGACGAGTACATGACCTTTTAGGTAGATTCTCACAATACAAACAAATAATGAGCCAACCACAAGTAATTACAAATAAGACAGAACATAGTTGATAACTTAGAGAACTCGAATTAACGACATATAAGCGTGAATCAATAGGAGTATAACAATACAAGTTTTTCCTTTTATGTTTGTTATTTGTTATCCAATGTAGCTTTGTAAATATCAAACATGTAACAATAGAAAACAAAAACGCCTTTGCATATGGAAATGTATTAAGTAAGATAATACATTATTACTTGTAGATTTTTGAAAATAATCAACTCGACTCTCACGGATCTCGTTATTATTTTATTTAGACAACAAATGACAAATCAGAAAAATCTAACCTGACATGTTAGGTAATCAGAACGCACCTCACTAAATACACGTTAGAGAAAACATAAGCGAAAATCTATAATGGACAACCCGGAAAATAATTGCAAAATCTTAAAATTTTGATGATCTGAGCTATCGTATTTATAAAACAAGGACAGAGACGAAAAGGTATGTTTTGAGGTATTGAAGCACGTCCCGTACAATTGACATAATGGAAATAAGGTGCGTTAACCGTACACGAAGCTTGTAGCTGTAAGATTTTTAAACTTTCGAATTCGCTTGCCTAGGGGATAATAAGAATATAATATCGACACATGTAAGTTGTTATTTACACAAAATTGCAATAATATGGAGAGGAACGAGCAAAATAAAGGATAAAAATGATGAAATAACAAAACAAAAAAATTATGGAACATGAATATGTAGGCAAAAAGTAAAAGAAAAAGTGGTTGGTAAATGCGTGCCACAAGCGTATTTGTGGAATACAACAACATCATAACTTTATCATAAAAAATACCGTAATAATCAAATATAGATATACTGCCATTTAAGGCATCTCTGAACCTTTCTATTTACTGAAAGGAACGTTTATTTCTTTTCTAATAGCTATCATGGCAGCTTCAAAACCCTGTCAACTATTCTTAAGAATATATTTTGGCTTATTTATCAATGGGTTTTATAATTTGAACTTTAGTTTTTTCTTATCGACAAGCTAGTGCTATATGATTTTGAAGTTGTTTACTTCATATCTATTATTTCCTAACCACATCGTTGGTGCAATGATTAGCGAACTCGACCCGAGTGATGTACATCGTGGGTTAGAGTCGGGGAGGTCAAACCAAAGGCTAGAAAGTGGTATGTTCTGTTTCTAAGCTTAGTACACACCTTTAAGGAGAAATAGTAAACTGGTGTTGTGGAATTATGATGCTGGGTCCTGGTGACTTATCTTCCCACATACTCTTGCTTCAATGAGCAAGCGCAATAATGATTAAGCAAATTTTGTTCATTTAGTAATAACGACCATCATCATCAGCTCAACGAACTGCAACCTATCTCTCCATGATATTGCTGAACAATTGCTCAATTTCACAAAAAATGACAAACACTCTCTCACGCTCCTATTACATACGCCCAGGATTTAAACATCTGGACTGGGTTGCTCAAAAGGTTGGTTAGTGTTATTCACTGGCTAAATCTAGTTAGCCAATGGATAAAATTAAACACCGCTTAATTTGTGTTGCTCAAATTTTATCCACTGGATAAAATGCCTTATCCGGTGAATAAAGTTAACCCCTCAAATTTGGCCAGATAAATATTGAACCATTGGTTAAATATGGCAAGACGACGGCAAAAAGAGAGAGTGTATCGGCATATTGAATTGGATTTCGATGAGAGAATTCCGGGATAGATTTAGATTATAGAGACACAGGGCCCTGGTGGCTCCGTGAGTTAGGTAGTTGGAATACCAATAAACTCATACAAGCCTATCTCCAATACAGCGCGAGTTCGCGCCCGCCTTTGTAAATTACAAAAAAAGATGCACTTGATTCGCAGCCAGTTTACCAGTTACTTTCTCGTGGTCGGTGGTTCTCTCCGGCTACCCGCCTTCTTATACCACTAAAACTATTTGCCATGATATAGCTGAAATATTGTTGAAAATGGTGTTAAACACCAAAAATCAAATCAAATCAATCAATAGAGCCACAATTGTGCAGACCAACTCTTGGGTCTCATGCCATACCAGTAGACATCCGGGGCGGATCCAGTGGGGGGCGCACCCGGTGCGCACCCCCCTAAAATTGGAAAAAATATGAATTTGTTGTGTAAAATCGTGATTTTTCACTCGAAATACCCCAAAAATGTTCGCGCCTCGCTCCGCTCGGCGCGATTACTTTAGGTGCGCCCCCTGACTTGAAGTCCTGGATCCGCTCCTGGACATACAATTAAAGCTTGCCCTGAGATATTACCTTGCATCAGGGAGTCCGATGAGAGTAATCGGTGATACAATGGGATATCATATTTCAAATGTCTCGAGGGCAGTAAGATATGTCTCTAATGCTCTGTGTGATATATCTGGACAATATATCACATGACCCTCTACAGATTTTCAGAGGAACAGACTTAAAACAGGGCTTTATGACATTGTCCATTTTCCTAGCGTTGTAGGGGCAATTGACTGCACACATGATAGAAAAACAGGCACCACACTTAGACCACGAATACGCCTTTGGTAATAGGAAGGGGTACTATTCTAAAATTGTACAGGGTATGTTTGATCACACAGGTAATTTGTAATCTTAAATTATTTAACCCCCTTTTCCGTTCGATAGCTATTCCATGAAATATATAGGTCTTCAAATATAAATAAAAGGAATGTTAACGTATAAGTTAACTGGCAACGAACTCCACTTTTTGTGTTCCTGTGGTTTAAATAATGTGATGTTATTTTTGGATTCCACGTTTATTAGAACATACATTGTAAATTGGATTATAAAACAAATTAAAGTGTAAATCACCAGAAAATGAAAACTAGCCGAAACAAGATTATGCATAGAAATTGCCACGCCTTCTGGTTAAAAAATCATCAAAATCCGTTTAAAAACGCCTTCAATTTTTTTCTTTGAAACCATGTACCCTATATAGACGGACCGACAGTAATAAATATCTTAAAATAATAGTTCTTGTTAACTATGCACTTTTTTATTGGTCTAAATATAATGCTAAGAAATGGCAATCCGCAGCTATATATAGACTTCAAAAATCAATAAAGAGAGATCAACAAATATCCTTAAAGTAGTGAATCTGTATCCCGTATTTGCAAATTTTGAAAGGGTGTATATAGTTGGTTAGAAAGGGATTCAACATGCATTCATTATTTGTTTTATAAAAGTACCTGTGTTTTTTGAATAATGAAGAATGAAAATTGATGGTATATCCATGACTGACATATTA
>MJUT01045728.1:42191-63663 GCA_002080005.1 Gigantidas platifrons | reverse complement strand
GCCCAAAAATTTTCGCGCCTCCCTCCGCTCGGCGTGATTTTTTTAATTTCGCCCCCTAACTTGAAATACTGGATCCACCCCTGCCTTTCCTATTCTGATATGTCTTTAGGGCATCGGTTTGAAGTTCTATGCTTTTTTGTGTCACTTCACTTGGCGCTGGCAAAGCTGGACCTTCTACTGTCTGATTGAGGCTCATACTATTTACTTCAGCCTCCAACTTAGCCGTAGAACATACTTTTCCTCACTTTTCCTTGGTTTGCTCTACCGATGTTTGCATTCACAGTCTGTAATCTCTTTTCACACTTTTGCCTTCTCTGCATTTGCTATAGCACTCGTTTGTGTTGACCTAATTATGGTTATGCTTTCTCCACAAGCTCACATCAGGAACGGAACCTTCAAAGGGAGGGGTGGNTCTGGAAAATAAATTTCGCACTTTGCGCGACAAAAAAAAAATTCTATCTATCGTGTTGTCCGAAAAAAAAATTAATTTCTGAACGAAGCAAAAAGCCATAACCCCCCTCCCCCCTTGCAAGTTAAATGGTCGGTCCCTAAGCAAACCAAGTCAGCCTTGGAGAAATTTTCACTTCTCCATCTTTTTTCTTTGTTGAGCAAACGATTTCTGACATTGTTTTACAAAGAATACTATGGAATTATGGGATATTATCCACTGGTCAAGCTACTTAACCACTGGTTAGTTAACCACAGCACTATCCAATGGTTGAGGAACGTAAAATTGTCCACCGGATACGGTACCACTAGTTAGCAATTTCATCCATTGGTTAGCCTAACTAATGGATAAAATTAACCAGTGTTTTGAGCAACCCAGTCCTGACTTATTTTGACTTCATGTTCTGACCCTTCTACGTGGACATCCTGTTGTTCTTTTAGATGTTCACCTTCAAAGCATTTAAGTTCATCAAACAGGAATAAAACTTACATAGTACTAACAGGTCTGAATGTTAGCGCATCATTTCTGAGTGATAGTTTGCTATTTCGATCCAGCATAAACAGGCTGACAGCTAGAAGATTGGGAAAACAAATATCAAATGAGCTATTTTATTTTAGAAAAAAATGCTGTATTGTTCCACACACACGCTCGGTTTCCTCGTAAACACCGCCATTTAATATAGATATGGTTGTTACATGGGTGAAGGAGGAAATATAGGATTATTGTTTTCAGGTTTTAATTCCTTATTTCATTCTAAAGGGCTAATATCAGTTATTTCTGACAATAACATTTGACACTTGAACACAACCATTTTATTTTAATTGTCTATATTGTCTATGCCCTCTGTTTTTGTGGCTTCCAAAGTCTTTTATACTATTTGACGTTTTTATTTAGGCGTACTTTATGAAGGTTCCAGAAACATACTACAATACTGGATGTCGTAGACATAATTCTTTTATATCAATAAACATGATCAATTTTTGATTACACATTTAACAAAATTTGCTTCCAGAGTCATTTGTTTATCATAGCCCATTCAATTGTATTTGTTCAATGGTTTTACACGGGTCTGATTTGAAATGGTTAATTTGGTAAATAACGTCTCAAAATAAATATGGATGAAAATGACATGCATAATTGTATGCATACATAATATCTTTATATTAGTAGTAACATCTAGTGCAAGTTTTCCAAAAAAAAAAAATACATATCGGGAAAAATGTGTTCCAGAAAAAATATAGTCGAACATGACATTTCATTTGCATAATTAGTAAGAAAGGATATGCGTGTACATGGACATTAGAGACTAGTTCACTCTCGGATTTTTTTTATTGTGTCCGAGTTGTTCATCTTGTTATCATTTTTGTCTGTGTGATGTCCTATTAGGTGCCGGAGTTCCGTGTTTTTATGTCCGTTACGATTCCACATAAAGTTTTCGGTACATCATTACCTCTGGTTTGTGGTAGGAGAGCTCATGTCTTATTTTCGTTAGTTGTGGTTATTTTTCGGATAGTGGTGTCCAACACATATTGCGTTGTGTTTTTGTTTTGTATGTATTCGTCTTGTGTACCCTATGCTGTCAGTTTCTCGTGATTGTCCATACGATATTTTATAACGTTTATTTTCACCTTTGCACAAAGTCAAGTAAAGGAACAGCTTTGTTTATTAATGTTTTGCATATTTTGTTATTTTGTTTCATAAACAATCACGTGTATCTCGCTTTTCTATTAATATCGTGAATTTTAAATCTGTCAATTTATGTTGTTGCATATTTAAAGTCGGGCGTACATTTCTTATGTACAGATGGTATGTGTATTGTGTTTTTTATTTATTTCATATATGTATGTAATAACTTATCTAATTTTCGCACAATAATTAACCAATGTATGACATAACACCACACATTAAATAATACAGAATATGTATGTAGACCACGTATTGAAACACACGTTTTAAAGCTAATTTGATATTTAAATTTCTTATTTATATGCCAAGGTGCATCCATTTATCGTTTGTGAGTCATAGATACTTTTTTGTTTAAATATGTTGTGCTTGTTGTTTGAAAACATTTTTGTAATCAACCTTTACCATCTCCATTTGCATTACTCTTGTATGGTAGTCCATTTTTTACTGTACCAATTGCTCCAAAATCGTGTTTTCCTATTTCGAAAATGACTTCTTCCCATTAACTTAAGTAGAATAATTATTTGTTTTATTTTGTTCATTTCCTTTAAAGGTTTGCAGATACATAGTTTATGTTAGATTGACTACAATAGATGCATTGCCAGAATTATATAAAAAAGAAATAAATATTAATGGAATAGAACTGTTACATATTATAGTGATGTTCAATAATGCCCAGTTGATTGCTTTGACATTAATTTTGCATTTTACCTCTATATATATATGATGACGCCAGGATATTTATGCAACAACACATATAATATAGTTTTGAGTCTCTACATGCTATGCATATCAAATTTCGATTTCATAATGATGTAGCATTTCACTGTTCTTAAAAAAAAAAAAAACGACACCACATAATAATGCTTAACATTAAAACCCCTGGCGAAATAAATCTACAGTCAGTGGCCATATATATTGGTGCATAACAAATAACTGACGTCATGATAATTGTTTGTCAATATTGACGGCAGTACGGTAGAATAAATACAAGTCCGAATTTCATAAAAGCGTTCCTGGAACAAATTAAAGGTGTCTAGTTTCAGTTGACACAATTATGTTTGAGTTATTTCCCTTTTTATTTACTTTTATCGTCTGCTTCCATGATGGCACCTAAAAGTAAGGAGTTAACACCTGACGTAAAGAAAAGAATTGTAGACCTTTCAACCCAAGGTATTTCTGGAAACGAATTGGTGAACTACTGGACATTAAACCAAGGACGGTTCGGAATTTCCTGAAACGTTATCGTGCGCGTGGTAACATTGAAAATATTCCTCGAAGTGGCAGGAAAAAAAGATGCACACCATGGGATGACCGGACTTTGCGTATTGTCCGAAGCAACAGCCGTTCAACCTTAAAGGATGTGACAGCTAAATTTAACAACAGGGCTATAATCAATTATTCATTTAGGTCAATTAGACGACGACTTTTTGATTTTGGTTTCAAACGCTGGCCTGTGTCCAAGAAAATTACGATCGGTCCATTCAACCGGGAAAAACGACTTCGGTATTGTAGGTCGAAAGTTAATTGGTCCGTTGAAAACGACTGGGCTCAGATAATTTTTAGTGATGAAACAAAGGTAGAGATTAGTGCTGACAAAAAAATGTATGTTTGGAGGCAGAAAGATGAACGGCTTCACACTGATTGTGTAGGTGTTGTCCCAAATAAAGACAGAAACGTGAAATCCGTGGCTATGTTTTGGGGCTCTATTACCTTCTTTGGAGGAGAGACACTCACCCTAGTTGATGGAAACATTAACAGTGAAAAGTATATTTCAATTCTTGATGACAATTTGTGGCATGTTGTTGCCAGGCATCTTGCAAATAACCCGTGGACTTTGCAAGAGGACAATGCTCCATGTCATGTTTCCCGTCGGACAACTGCAAGGAAAACGGAGAACGATATTTTAATTTTACCGTGGCCATCTCAAAGCCCAGATCTAAACATTATTGAAAATGTCTGAAAAGTTATGAAAAAATATGGACTGAACTTTCATTGTGTTATATTCGCTCACTGCATCAAAGTATACCCAGAAGAATTCGATCTGTGATAAGGGCAAGAGGTCAAATTACTAAATATTGACAACTTAAGGTAAGGTTTTATTAATTTTTTTGATAATCATCTGTTTAAACCCCAAGTGGAGTTGCATAATACGCCATGACGACGGCCATTATGCGCCAATATATATGGTCACTGACTGTAGTTAATAGCTTTAACCGGTGCATGAATAAACAGGTTAACAATACAAATTCAGGTAGGCCTCTAGTTGCCATAGATTGTATTATGAATACACTACTAGGATCATTGCAATTGTCATTAAGCGTTAAATATATAAATCGATCAATCAATCAATCGATACAACTACCAGTATACTATGTAGCTTTTATTCCGGTATACTGTGCAGCTTTTATTCCGGTATACTATGTAGCTTTTATCCGTCAAACTTGTACTGTTCTTTGGTGTATATAAGGATTTAAGCTTCAAATATAATAATAAGAACAATGTTGACGACGGACAGAGACCATAGAAGTGCCAAACTTTAATATCTACGTTAAAACTGTGTTAAATAATTAAGGAATAACAGTAGTGTATTTGAGGAGATGGAGGTATCAGTTGTGGAATTGACGGTCGCAAATACAGTTTTACTGGCGATGCGATTGACGCCGACAACTCTTCAAATACAGTACTATTATTCCTATTCGTATGAAATGCTCCCACCGTGTACACACTAGTTTGAAAACATACAAATAAAGGACCAAATATATGCACTTTTCACATTTTCAAAATATGAGATACTTTTAGAATTAGGGAATCAGGTGGAAGGATCCGCCATCAAGAAAACGTAAAATCCTACATGTCATATGTACAACAATGCACAATATTAATCAAAATGCCTACCTTGAAAACTTATTTTAGTTAAATTCTATCAAAATTGAAGCGTACACGAAGCCAAATGACGTCTGATCTTTAAATTTTCAACTGGAAGTCTTCTAGTGTAATGGTCAAGTCCAAAAAAGTCGCTTATTTAAGGAGTTTAATGTACCCACTGAATACACGCCTGCACTTTTTTTTTTCAATGTTTCTACTTTTATTTTAATCGGGTCGTCACCAATTCGTACCGCCCGATTTTTTCAAATATACATTTGTTTAGCGTAGGGATATCTTCACGAAAAATAATGTCTTACTTACAAGATCGTTAAATTGCAATGTTGACTTTATCATTAGGTAAAATATATTTTCATGACTGTTTGAAGACTATAAATTGTCTTTAAAATACAAAGAATATTCATTTTTATCTATTTCAATCATGTAATAACATTCTATAATAAGGAGGTGTTTTTCATATAAATTGTGACATGCAACTAACCAATATAACAACTTTGTATGAGATGAATCTTTATTTTAGTATTTTCTGAATACTTTTAAATACAATTCATCAATTTTACCCATTTAAATGTGAAGATGTTCGATCAAACAGACACAGTTAATGAAAACTCATTTAGAATGTCCAGGCGAAAAAGTTGTAATGTTCCGGAAAAATACATTAACCGTTCGCGTACCGTATTTAGTGTTCTCGTCCTATTAAATGAGCCGAACTTCCAAAATGCATATGCTTTAAAAATTGCTTAAGAAAATTTGTTTTTGTGTTTTGATGTTCTTGAGCTGTCTAAGATTTGATATCAAGTCATTATTTCAGTATTTCTCAACAATAAGTTGTCATATTCTGGTTATTAAATTAATCGATATTATAATAAGAAAACGTATTGGTGATCGTGTGATTTTTTCCGAAAAATTGCCAGAGTTGTGTAGTCTTGTTAAATTTGGTCCGTCGACCAAAAAGAAAGCTAGACAGTCTTTAAATTGGCTAAATTGTGTTATTTGTCAAGAATCAGGTACAAATGAAGATTAATACTAGAATAAAAATTCATCTCATACAGAATTGTTATATTGGTTAGTTTACATGTCACAATTTATATGAAAAACAACTCCTTATTATAGAATGTTATTACATGATTAAAATAGATAAAAATGAATATTTTTCTATTTTAAAGACAATCTATAGTCTTCAAACAGTCATAAAAATCTGTCCTAATAATAAAGTCAACATTGCAATTTAACGATCTTGTAAGTAAGACATTATTTTTCGTGAAGATACCCCTAAGCTAAGCAAATTTAAATCTGAGAAAATCGGGCGGTATGAATTGGTGACGACCCGATTAAAATAAAAGTAAAAACATTGAAAATAACATACAGAAAGTTTCAGGTGTGTGTTCGGAGGGTACATTAAAATCAAAATTATGAAGGTCTGACCGCCCGACTATTCATATGACCTCCCGTTGTTTATGTGCCGAAGTCGTTCAACAATATTTCGCGGAATTTAAATTTGTGTGATTTTTAGACCAGGAGATATGCAAGAATGCATTTTTTTTTGTTCAGTATTGAATAAGAATGGAGATAACTTATTGTATTTAAAAATGGCACGGCACCAATTGCCAAGCTGGGGAATGATGATCGGCATCAATAATAGGTCGTCAGCGTCAAATTCATAGTCCGAAATATCTAGGTCAACCATATTGTTTACAAACAAGTGCATTTGGCGTAGGAATATAGCATCCCCTTGAAGCATGTCAACTGCAGATTTGACCGCTCTCGATAGCCAATGAAAATCCACGTTACATTATAATTGTATTATAAAAATTATTTACGCGCAGTGAAGGTAATTTTATCACAAAATATTAGTAATCACACATCGACATTATTTCCTTGTCACATTGTATTTTCGTCAGGCCTCATATTGACTGTTTCCATTTGTATGCAACTAAAACAATATATTCAATGTGGTACTATTGCCTTAACACAAGTTTATAGATTTATTAAACTAGTTAAAAAAGTAATAATTAAAAATAGGGATATCATGCAGTACCGTACATTTATATACATATGAGAAACATGATTAAACATATATTCAAAGTATGGAATCATTGAAATAGATATACTCAATAATTTTTCCAAAAAGTAGCTGATCAACAAATATCAATATAAATAGATTTTAAATCTGAATACCATTTTGTATCCGGATTGCCTCTCTACTGGGTTTGTCCTCAGTGTTTTATTCAGTCAAGAAACTGACTAAAAGTTTACTAATAGTTATTATTACTTCATTTATTAACAATAATTAGGAATGTCAAGACAACCAATATCAGACTGTATCATATCTTTATATACAGATCAGAATCATGATTAAATCTAAATTCAAACTACCTCACAACTTAAATAGACTTACACAATCAACTTTCCAAAAAAGACGCTGATCAACAAATATCAATAGATTTACCTATTATTACGTGATGATTTCATTATTGGCCTAGTTATTAGTCCGAGGGTAGCTGTATTGGCCTGAGGCGAAGGCGACAACCAATACAGCTGCCCGAGGACTAATAACTAGACCAATACGGAAATAATCACGTAATGATATATTTATTAATTAACTACTATTTTATTGTACTTGATATGATGAAGAAAAACGAGAGAAATGTTGCTTTACATCAATAAAACATAGATTGATGAATTGTTGTTGTTTTGTATTTTTGCAAATTATAATTTTTTGGTTACCTGAAAGTCAATTTTCATCTCTGAAGTATCTGTCAATACTGCTATGTATGCTGCACAAGGTATCTGGTTCATACTCACTCCACAGTCGCTCGTGACACGGACTTACCACCCCTTTTTTCTAACTTTCTCTTTACAAATTTACCACAGTGGATTATATTAGTATATCTATATAGGGTCGATACATGCAAGTTGTTGTTTGCATAATATTGTATGAGTATTGACACGAACAAGTTAAAATAATGACAAAGAGATGAAATAATAAAGACATAAAGACATTTTATTGAAAATAAATTTGTAAACAGAATGTTAGAAAAAAAGAGGGGTGGTAAGTCCGTGCCACGAGCGCCTGTGATTCACTCAAATCCCTCTTTCTTACACCCAAAAAGAATCTGCCTAGCAAACTGTCAAATTCGGGATTGTAGTCGGGTCTCTGAATTCCCAAACGGACCTGAAGAAATCCGTAATTATTTTCATATCCCTTTTGGTTTTCTGACTCATGTTTTTGTTTTTGTTGTCTTTCAGGAATGTATTTGTTTCTGCATCAGAATAAATTCTGAATCTTTGTACCACTTCTTGGTTATCAGTTTGGTCTGGTGACTGTTTCTCTTTTTCACCTATTTCTACGTTACTGTCGTTATAGATAAGCTCCCTAGGCACCTCGTCAAGTTCCTTATACTCGATTTATTCAATGTCCGATACGGTAATGTTGTGACGGATAGCTTCTGCTTCCATTTGTGCTAGCTCGTCGCATAGGAAGTAATCTTCTACAAGAGCATCCATCATTTCCTCAGTAATTGTTTATTTCCTGTGTTGACATTTTGTCTTATCAGAAGACAGTTAGAGACATCAAAGAACTCTCTGTTTTATCTTCGATGTGTATGTAAAATCTAGAGAGATTCCTGAACACCGATATTGGCTGGATCAAAGTCGGCCAATACGAGAAAATAATCCGTATTGCCCGACTTTGTCCCGTATTGGCCGAGTTGTTCTATCTGTTCTATTATGGCAGTTTTCATCATATCAAGTACAATAATATAGTAGTTAATTAATGATTTATATTTTAATACATGCTGTATCCCGATTTACAACCTCTGCGTAATATCACTCGCACAAACCGAACATTGTATCTGGATCAAACTCTCTACTGATTTCGTTCTCAGTATTGTATTCACTCATCAGAATGAGAAATATTTGATCCATTATTACCATTAATTCAGATATTAACGATACCTATGGAAGTCCAAATGAAGCAACAGAGTAACTCTCAATAATGTTCCGTGTGTCGTTGCTGAGCATTTAAATTCGCCCGTTTAGTTCCGTGTTGTGATGTCCACTACGAATGTCACGTAAAATCGATGTTCAATTCGGATTATGTTTTCTTTATGTCATTTGTATTTATTTTCGCATACTGGTGTCCAACGCGATTTCATGAGGTGCAGGATCTGCTTACCCTTCCGGGGCATCCCGGCTTTTTGGGGGGTTCATGCTGTTCTTTCATTAGTTTGTTGTGTAATTTTTCATGGTTTGTTGTATTTCCTTATGTGATGTCTCGTTTGCCCTTTGTGTTGTATGTCCTTCTTTGATTTACGGTTTCTTATTACCACTTTGGTATCATCAAGCTGTTCCCACTTAAGCATGTGATGTTCTCCGTTCACGAAAATAAACAAAGTTTCAACATAAAAAAATAATATGCTACAATACCATGCAAGGATTTTGGGAGTGTGATATTACCATATAAATTAATTTTTGAGTCACGTGTCTTTTTTGTGTGTTTTGATTGATTGATTGATTGATTGATTGATTGATGTTTAACGTCCAGCGAGCAATAGTTCAGCTATATTCATGACGAGAATTATTTAAACGCCACGGGACTCGAAACAAGGAAATGTGATGGGTAGGGACGGATAATTTTGCCAGTGCAACAGGTCTCCTATGGGCCACTCATCATGAGCATAATGCTCATAATGAGCTGTTATACTTGGTTCTTTAACGTGCGAAGAGGGTGGCAATCTCTCAACACGGAACCTCAGTTTTATTTGCGTCTCATCCGAAAGACGGGATGGTTGTCAATTTATACATCCCGCACAACCGATGGACTCCCTTTCAAGCCGAAAAAGCTCTCGGTCCCATTTCTATACCCCGGAGTTCCCACGAAGTTGACCCCTTTTAGAGGACTAGTTCCTCTAGGACGGAGAAACCTGGTACGTATTAATAAACGTTGTTCTCAAGGCGTCGTGTGACGTTGTCATCATGTGATTTTCTATTAAGTGCTGCACATTTGAGTTTATTTAAATTCATTTCCGATTATTTGTCTTATTTTGAAAAAAAATAAATACATTTTTCAATATCATACCAAAAAAAGATTGAATTAATTTGTAAGGATTGATCGAAATTGTTTTTTCGGTTCATTCCAAATAACCCCAATCAGGTTGTACACACCCATGCGTAAAGCCCTACGCGGGTTACACGGTGTGTACAACCTGAATGAGGTTATTTCTTCATGAACCGAACACAAATTGCGATCGATCCTTAATTAAATAAATTTAGTGGACACGACGAGTTTCTGGAATAATCATCAAGGGCAAAATATTGGAAATCCAGATCATTTACCGGAAATTTCAGATATTTAAATATGCTAAGGAAAATATGAATAAAGAAATGCAACATGTTTGTTTTATTGGTGAATGATGTTGATGCTTTTTGTGTTGTTACAACTTATTGATAGTACTATATAAGTGGCTGTTTATGTATAATGATAATATTAAGGTTATCATATATCCTCAATGTTTAAAGCTATAAAACAAACAAATAATGACGGAAGAATTTCGAACTCATTATCAATCCTTAGTTTTCTGGGAAGTATATTGTAGATCATTGTTTGTCGTTTTGTCCTTTTATCTTTAAGCCATTTTATTGTCTGTCCTCCTGCCATTTTCGGATTCTGTTTACATCTTTGGAATCTTCAATTTTTTTCTTGAATACACATTACAAATCACCTTTAGGGGAAAGGACATATATCATGCCTACGTAATCAGTGATATTTGTTGCAGAATTTACAATTACAGTCACGTAGAAACATCGTACAAAACAATAACCTCCGTCAATATAATTTGCTTCCAATCATATTATTATCATGTCAATCATGTCGTTTATTCGTATGAAGTAGAGTTCAACAAGGGACACCTCGAGAAAAATAATTTATCCCGATACTTCAATTTTACGTTCCCCAATTAATTATAGGTTGTGTGATTTTGTTGATCGCATCTGTCTCGTTGTGTTTTAAATAAAATATATCACATATATAGCTAGGTATGCTTCACGAATTGAGATACACCTCGATACTGACAGTCAGAACCAGTTTTATGGCGGGATTCGTGATGCTCTTTCCTTGGTTTTCGATGTCATCTTTTTGACATTGTACTGTCTTTCATATTACTTCTTTTTTATCTGCAAACTTTTCCTCCACCCATATTCCGTCTTCTAGATGCGGAATTATCCAAACTTTGTAGTCTTCAGAACCTTGATTTATATCTGTTCTATATTGAATTCATTCTCGAATAAGTATCTAAGATGACAAAACACAAAAGTTGTGCTATCAAAAAAATCGAACCTTGGTACAATGTTATTGTGGATAGTGTGTTTATCGATTGGTTTTTGAATGCCTGCAAATATATGTTTGTATACATATTACATACCTTTGTTAAATGACCAGTCATTTTTTTCTGACGATAGCTGTGTAGATAAAATTGCCGAGCGAAATTGATTTCCATATTAAATATATGTCGGTCAGTATCGTGGTCATCCAATAATATTTGTACCTCAGTTACCTGATATTGTTTGACCTCGAGCGAATTTATGATTTTCACAAATTCGCACTCGATTGACAATAGCAGGATGTATGTTTTATTTTTCATTTATCGAATTGTCTTTTTAATGGATTTGAGATAATAATAGCATTATTCTTTTAAATTACTCTATTATATTTTCCGATAAAAGTTAACAAGAAAAAAACGTAAGCTTGTATACTTGGTTATTTTTAATACTTTATATTGAATGAAAGCCACACTCGATTGGAAATATATAAATCCATAAACCCATTTTAAAGGTGTAGTCGGAATAAATGTCATACCAATTGTTTTTGTAGCGATACTATTATTGTACAAATTGGATATATTACTATTAAAACAAAAGAAACTCCCCGCATTAGACATAACACATGTCTTTTTTGCGCACATCAGCCTTCACTCGAGTACTTATGCTGAAAAATAACTCCACTATGTCCAATACGGGCCACTTCTTTTGTCTCAATAGTGGTGTATCTCTTACTTGCAGCTATTCCCAGCCGTAGAAAAATATTGATAATGTACCCGCTGACTATTCCACCACCATAGTTTGATATGGTACATCACATTCTAAATTAGTATATGTGTTATTCCATTGCTTGAATGAATCATATTGGCTTACGACCACATCTAAAAGCTTTGGATCACAAGTTAAGTGATTTGTTCAATAACATACTTTTTAGTTGAAAAACAGTATTCCTGTCCATTACTGATTGCCCCTTCGTTTGATTCCTATCATAATTTCCTTGATAGCAGGAAAACTACTGAGCCCATGGCTCCCTGTTGCTAAGTGGTAATCACTTCGAAAGTTTTACGATCGCCAGTAAATCTTTGTTAACTGTTATGGGTCGTCTATTTCACAAATGACCACATATATTTTCCGTTTGTCGTTCCGGAGCACTTGAGGTCACCCCCGTTTTTATACTATAAGTGAGGTTCGTGTTGTTCATGTTGTCAAATTATATCATGTCATTAGTTCCGTGTTGTGATGTCAGCTACTATTTCTGCGTGACCACGTCGTTCGATTCGTCTCGACTCCCAGTTCTTTTGTATGGGATTCATGTTGTTATATATCTTATTTGTGGTGTATTATGTATACTGGTGTCCAACACGATTTCATGTTGTCCGATTTCTGTTCTTTCATCCCTATGTTTGCACTGATGTTGGTTTGTATCACTTCAGACTTGGAAGTCATGCCTTCAATGTGGTATAAACACATTCATTTATAAACACAAACAACTAGTGGTCGCGTTTGCGTATACAAATACATTCTAGGTCTATAAGTTGTAGACATATATTTTTTTCTACTGATTTCTCGTCTATGTTAACAAGTACAACTAATTAAAAGTACAATATCAGTACTAATTCATGCATAATGATAACACAAAGGTTATCCTATTCTGTTAAATCATTAGTAACCATTGATTGTTGCCTATAATGCTTGAAACCACGAATTCAAGATCCCAAGGATCACTGCATTTTGTAGAAATCACGAATACTGATCCTAACGAACAAACATACTTTGATAGTATATAGAATTGAAAACTGTTGATGTGCATGCCATCAAAGTTCTAAACTATGAAACAAATCAATAATGGCGTATGAATTTCGAACCCGTTATATATCCGTAAATTTCTGTGTAGTGTTTTGTATATCACTGTTAGTCCTTTTGTCCCTTTATCCTTTAGCCATTTTATATTCGTCCTTTTGCCATTTACGGCTTCTGATCACCTCTTATATATCTTCAAACCTTTCTTACGTACATATTACAGATCATCTTCTGGGGGATAGGGAACCTATATCTATCATTCTTACGTAGTCAGTGATAATTCTTGTAGACATAACTGTTACGCAGAAACACCGAACTAAATTATCCTTAGTCAATATCATTTGTTTCCAATGAGATTTGTTATCCTGTCCATCATGTCCTTTGTTCAATCTATGCAGACTTCATACAGGGGCTTTTCAAGGAAAATGAAAAGAATTTTACCCTGTCGTTTAATTTCAAGTTCCGATATATGGATGATATAATATCACTAAATAAGTTTGATGAGATAAAGCATATCACAGATACAGCGAAGTCTACTTCATACCTTGACCTACATCTTGACATTGACGATGAATGACCGTTAAGAACGAAATGCTACGAGAAAAGAGATGATTTTAATAATTACATTGTAAGCTTTCTTTTTATGTATTTGTATATGTTACTACGACACCCCCATGTGAAATATATATTTTTCAGTTGATTTGATGATTTTGATTTTTGTTGTTTAACGCCACTTTCAACAATATTTCAGCTATATAATGGCGACCAGTGTTTAGTGGCGGAGGAAGCCGGAGTACCCGGAGAGAACCACCGACCATGGGCAAGCAACTTGTAAACTTTATCACTTGCGGTTGCGAGTCGAGTGTTTTTTCAGTTGATCCGATATTCCCCAGCCTGTGTTTCCTATTATGATTACTTGATAGAGGCTTACTACTGGCGATGAAGTAGCTACTGAATCAATTGTTTCTATTGGTCAAGATAAAGTCATATCTTGGAAAGTATTACGGGGACCACCATGACTTTGTTAACCGTTACACATGACCACGGATATGTTATGTTTGCTGTACAGGAATATTGCCGGGCTGGTAACAAGAGCAGCAACAGTGATGCCACATATTGAACAGGAACTACGTACCCATGCGGAGCACTAATTTTCACCCCTGGTGTCATGTAGGGTTCATGTTGCTCGCTCTTTTATAATTTGAACTTTTTTTTTCTTATCGACAAGCTAATGCTATATGATTTGATGTTGCTTACCTCATATCTATTATGGCTAGAAATTGGCATTTGCCGCTTCTATGCTAAGTGCACAACTTTAAGGAGAAAGACGAAACTGGTGTCGCGGAATTTTGATTATGTGTCATGTTCACTTATCTTCGGACAGACTCTTGCTTGAATGAGCAAGCACCATACTAATTAAACAAATCGTGTTCGTTTAGTTAAAACGACCATCATCATCAGCCCAAAGAACTGTGATCGATCTCGCCATGATATTGCCGAGCAATTGCTCATTTTTTACGCTAAAAACAGGTAACACTCACTCCCCTATTCCATAACTCGAGGATACAAACATCTGTCTGCATGTTCTGACCTTTCTACGTGGACACTCCGATGTTCATTTTGATGTTGACCTTCACAACATTAAAATTCGTCAAACAGGAATTCAACTTATATTGTACTAAAAGGTCTGAATGTTAGCGTAAAACGAGTGTTACACTTGAAGGCACTGTATGTTAGTCCGAGACGTTTCTGGTGTATTTCTATTGCAATATATCGTTTCTGTACTTTAACAAAGACATACCAAAAATAGCAACTTCATCCGAGACAAGATGTCCTCACCTCCTAAATAAAGTAGTCCATTAATTGAGGTGAAAAAATATGTTTCTATCTTACCCGGCTCCAGGGTAAGACAAGCTACACGCCGTTTTTCCCGCAACATTGTTTTCCATTGTTGAATTAAATTGTCGATTTATAGTGACTTGGCATTCTGTTAAAGGTATTTCACAATAACATACAATGTATTTTATAAATATATTATAAATGTTACTATAACAGCGATAAATGTCTGTACAAAAGTTATTTGACGTTGGTCAAAGGGATGTCATTTTTTTTATTTACGTTAGTTACCTAACAAGGGAGAGGACTCTATATTTTCTCAACGTAAACAAATATTGACATGATAGAAAGAGATGAGCAAAAGAGGCACGTCTCGTAAAAGGTGCACGATTTTTTTATTGTAGAATCTATCACAACTTTGTTAACTTTATTATTTTGATCCTCTTTAAAGTTGTAAAATGAAAATCTTGTTTTATTTTATTACGTGGCAGTTTGGTCCTGACCTATGATACGGTTCGCAAATTAATGCGCCAAGCTACACAAAATGTAAACAAAGTGGATATGTTTGACAGCACGAATTTTTTGTATCTATATATTATACAACAATGTTGGTAAAAGTACTACAAGAGAAAATAAATGTTAGAGAATACCGAAGGGCAATCAATAACCTACAATGCAGAGAATACCGAAGGGGCAATCAATAACGTACAATGCAGAAATACTGGCAACATAGGATACACAAGACAAACAAAAAAAAACAAAAAACACAACATAATATACATGTGTTGGACACAACTATACACAAATAAACACAAATATCGTAAATAAGACATGAGCCTCCTACACACCTCTCTCGGTGGTAGACCCTATATGTTTACGAGTGATAGCCTGCTATTTCGATCCAGTATAAAGAGGCTGACAGAAACCTGTCCCACAGAGATCTAGTATCACTAGAAGATTAGTAAGACTAATATAAAATGAGCTATTTTATTGTTAGAACGATTGTTGTATTACTGGACACACACGCTCGGTTTCCTCGGAAACACTGCCATTTAATATAAATATGGTTGTTACATAGGTCAAGAAGAGAAGATGTGATAATTGTTTACATGTTTTAATTCCTAATCTAATTCTAAGAGATCAATATTAGCTATTTCCGACAATACCATTTGACACTTGAAAATAACCATTTGATTTTAATTGTCTATCCTGTCTATTCCCTCTGGTCTTGGTGCTACCAAAGACTTTTATATTATTATTTTTTTATTTATTTGGGCGTATTTTATGAATATCATTCCAGAAACGTGTATTTATTTGTAACTTACGACAATGTTGTATGTCGTAGACATAATTTTTTCCACACAAATTAACAATTAGGAATGTTTTTCATACATTTAGCAAAATCTGCCCCAAAGAGTAATTTGCTTATCAAAGTTTACAACCATTTATTAAAGCGAATCGGCAAAAAATGCGTTCCATATAAAATAGAGCCAAACATGACATTTCACCCTCGGATTTGTTTGTGGTGTCCGGGTTGCTAATCTTTTTATTATTATTATTTTTTTTGTAATGACATTTTATGTGCCTGATTTTCGTGTTGTGATGTCCGTTACGATTCCCGCATTAAATATTCAGTTCATATTTACCATTAGTTGTTAGTAGGAGAAGTCATGTGGTATATACGTTAGTTGTGTTTTGTTGCGGATAATGGCGTGCAACACATATTGTGTTGTGTTTGTGTTGTGTTTGTCCTCGGCTTGTGTACCCTATCTGTCAATTTCTCTGGATTGTCCATGTTTGATTACCTCGTCGGTATATATCTAACGTTTATTACACTTAGACACACGACCAAATAAAGAAACAACCTATTATTGCTGTTCTTCATATTTTGTTATTTTGCTTCACGTGTGTCTTCCTTTCTGTTAATTCTGTGCAGTTATCCTGTGTTATTTGTGGCGTTACATATTTAAATTCGAACGAAAATTTCTTATGTACAGAATGTGCAGAATGTATGTGGATTTTGCTTTTGTTTTTCGCTTGTGTCATATATGCATGTAATATCTTATTTATTTTTTGTACAATTATTAACTAATGTATGACATGACACCACATAATAAATAATACCGACTATCCGGCACCATTTCACATTTAAACAGACCACATATTAAACCAACCGTTTTGAAAACGAATCTGATAATCGTATGTTCTTGTTTATATGCCTACGTGATTATATTTATCTCATTTTGTTCAATTGTGAGTCATGACTACCTTTTTTGTTCAAATATATTGTGCCTTTCGTTTGAAAACATTTGTGTAATCAACCTTTATTTTCTCCCTTTACATCACTCTTGTATGGTATTCTATTTTTAACTGTAAACATTGTTCATGAATTGTGTTTTTCGATTACAAAAAATGACGTTTCCACATTGTAATAATTTTTAGTTTCCCCATTTCTTTAAATGCTTGCAGAAAAATAAATTATGTAGCAACATTTTCTGATGATAATTGTTTAAATGTTAGATTGACTACAATATATGTATTGACAGAAATATAAAATATACATATTAATGGTTTACAACTGTTACATACTACAGTGATGTGCAATATTGGTCAGTTGATTTTTTGGCGTTAATTTTCATAATTTACCTGTATATATGATGACCTCATGATACTCATACA
The DNA here is from genome assembly GCA_002080005.1 of Gigantidas platifrons. NCBI lineage: Eukaryota > Metazoa > Mollusca > Bivalvia > Mytilida > Modiolidae > Gigantidas > Gigantidas platifrons. The sequence goes on along the minus strand of MJUT01045728.1, from coordinate 46,013 downwards.
ACAAGATCATTTGATATGGTTTGATATTCCGTGTGTTATACATGTAATACACCGATGTCATAGTTCTGTTTGATCACATGTATTTGTACACAACTCGTTTAACATAACGCTATCACATTTATGTTTATTGATATAAGACCGTATCTGAGTAACATAGCTATCTTGTTAACTGTAGTAACATCATTTCAATCGTTTTTATAATATAAGGTTTTCATTGTATAGACCATTAATACATTGAAAGTTCATTATTATTGTATGTTAGGTTTATTTATGACAGTTTTAATGCATAGCTAATTATTTATTTGTATATCTTTTTCAGTCGCTTGTAAGTATTATGTTCATTAGAGTTCCTTTAATTTAATTAAATAATATAATCACTTGTAAGGTAAGTCCTTGTGTAAATAGTATGTTTACATCTTATGCTATACGGTACCTGTGTAGATTATCTTACATATCATGACTTACACAGGATATACTTGTGACATCTTCATTACTGACATACATAATCCAGTATATCATATATTGTACTAAATATCATTATGACATTGACATTATAAAATATATTCGCTATCGTAAAGTAATACTAATTACATTAGCTATGAATTATAAATGGCAATAATGTATATATCATATAATGCATGGCAATCCAGCCCACTGACTGCTGGGTGGATGATACCCTGTCGACATATATGCGTATGCATTTGATTTCTTTCAAATATCCGAAGTGTATCATTTTTTCTAACAAATGGATTGATAGCATAGGAAAAAAATAACATTCCTCTGGGATTTCAGGGAAAATTGTTTTGATGTAGACAGTTTTAGTAGTAAATAGAAGTACATCAAATGTACGGATGTCCTGACAAAGATAGTATATTGATATTCAAAACAAACATAGATCGGAAATTATACGGCTGAACTGACAACAACATGTATGATATAATGTAAGCAACCTTAGCTATGCAATTGTATGGATGAATCTGTACATATTTTCAGTTGTTTGTTTATATATGTGTATGACTCCCACCTGAGGGGAGATATCATTAACCGATATAACTCTATCATATACATGCACATTGTTTTTTTACAAAGTTGTAATCAGAAGCAATAAGTTGAAGGATACACAATACAATGGCTAAAACAAAGAGGAACTAATGGACTTACAATGATCTACAAAACACCACACTGAAATATATACATTGTTCAGCAACAACCCATAAAAACAGAGATCAACTCTGTTTCGCCGCAAGGAAATACAGTTTCTCCTTCACTAGTGACACCCGTCGTCTTAATCTTACATAACGCAAGTATCGTGCTTGATAACACTATATATGAGTTAGGACTGTGGCTAAGAGTATGGTTATTGTGTTCATCAGTATCTTAGCTATATCATGGCAGTCAGTTCTATTGGTGAAGGAAACCGGAGTACCAGGATAATACCTCAGAACTGTCACAAGTCACTGACCAACTTTATCACATAATGTTGTATCGAGTACATCTTGCTATGAGCTGAATTCGAACCTTCAACATAAGTGATGAAATAAACTTATTGGATAGGTATCTGTAGACGTAACTACTATCACGATCACAACAGATACGTAAACAATAACGAATAAAACAGGATTCGCATAAAAAAACAAATGAGAGTAATGACGAACCGAACATCGTTTTACGAAGAATTGATGTGGCGTTCACAAAAGGTAAAGACATGAAATACGCTTATTTCGAATCATTTCCATTCCGTCAATAATTTGTTCTTGTTTTCTTCTGCAAGAGCACGTGATCTTGATGGAATGTTAAGCACTGGACTACCGTTGTCAAAATACATAGCGAATACTTCAATCGATATGAGGCGTTTTAACTTAAATAATTCTTAACATTTTCTGTAAAAGACAGATATCAATTAAAATATTTGTTTTTGTATCAAACACTTCAATGCACAGACAATTACTTGCTTATTTTGTTGGGTTTTAGTTGTGCTATTATGTCTCATTATGTTTTGAGATCAGCGTTGTGATGTCCGTTACAATTTCCGCATATAAACGATGTTCGGTTTGTCTTTACCACCACTTGTTTGCAGGAGGGCTCATGTCTTAATTACGCTATATGTGTTTGCCTGCGCATAGTGGTGTCCAGTACATATTGTGTTTTGTTTTTCTTCGTTTTCTGTACCCTGTGTTGCCATTTTCTTTGGATTGTCCATTTTTGATTGCCACTTCAGTGTTCTCTAGCGTCATGTAGAAAATTAAGGTAAAACAAGAATATCTTTATGATAATCTAAAGTTATGCTTATATAACAGAAATCAGTTAAAGTTAAAATTAAAATGATCATAGTTGAACGAGGTGTTGACCTGCTTGCAATGAAGTCATACACCTTCTTTTGTTTGTCTCTACTCTTAGTATTTGCTTTGTATTGTGACCGAAACCCTCCAACTTTCAAAACTACGTCAGATGTAATGATGAATATACACACATGTGTTACTGATAAAACTCCTTACACCATGTTGTATATCAGATCACTATGTATGATTTAATGATGAATGTACACACATGTGTCACTGTTAACACTACTTTCACCATGTTCTATGTAAGATCATGATGTCTGATTTAATGCTGAATGTGCACACGTGTCATTGATAACACTACTTACACCAAGTTGTATGTCAGATCACTATGTCTGATATACCAGTGTTATAGTTATATCACTTTATATCTTGATTTAGATATCATCATTACTTCACTGTTACATTCAATAAAGAGTAATGTTTTTTTTTACAGTGCTGATTTGTAAGTATAATAAATGCACGGTAGTATATTACATAAAATCTCAAAAACATAGACGCTAATCATTTCTTATATAAGGTACCTTGTGTTATTATGACAACTAAATACGTTCGAAACAAACGACATAAGATATTATCAGATGTTTTAGGTACATCTGAAACAGACCTGAATATTTCTGAAATCATATATGTATGCACACGCGTTTGATCCCTCTTTACACATGTGTGTGTAACCGTAAGCAGATATATGATATACAAAAATCAACAGTGCAATGTTCAAGTAAGCGATCACACTGTATCATTGGTGCAATAAATTGTGCTAATGGAGTAACACATGACCGAACATAAGTATATACTAGTAAATCTCTGGAATAACAAAAATAACACAAAACGTTAAACTGAAGTTCACTCAAATGTTTGTTCTAAAAAATATGAAGCATAGCCCTCATCAGAATCATTCATATAAATTATTGTTATTTCTTTATGCACATTTGTGAAATAAATACCTCGAAAACACATTTTAATTTGATCGACCAATATATCCTTCTATTTATAAGTGTTACTATGATAAACATGTTCAACACCAATAGATTAGTGTTATTGTACCAAACAATGGAATGATGTCGATTGTTAAAATGTTCCTTCCAAAAATTAGTTATGTGCATCTATGACTGATTTGTTTTTGTGATTAACGCAAACTATAGCAGAACAATAAACTATGCTTAAAGTAAACTGTAGCAGTATTTCAGCTATAGCGTGGCATTTATTTGTTTCAAATATTATTTATGACAAACAGTACACAACATTTAACTGAAGTTCAAATAAATTGTTGGTGCAGAAGAAATAAATAATCTGAATCGTCCATATACATTATGTTTATTTCTCTATGCAGGTGAACATAAAAAACCTCCAGCAATACATTTTTTTTAATTTTAATTGACCTATATGACCTTTTATTTATATGTGTTACTATGATAAACATGAACAGCATTAATAGATTAATGTTACTGTACCAAACAATTGAAAGATGTGGATTGTGTTC
>MJUT01045728.1:0-30694 GCA_002080005.1 Gigantidas platifrons | reverse complement strand
TTTTGTATAACTTCATTTTTTGTATAACTATTCATATTTTGCATAACATCGCATATTTTGCATAACTTCATAACTTCATATTTTGTATAACTTGTCATATGTTGTATTATGTTTTAATTTTTTGAAATATTTTCAAAGTAGTCAAAATTGTATTAACAAATATTCGATTAGATCAGGCTGAAATATACAACCTTTATTGAAGTAACAATGTGTTTATCTGATTTCAATCAATGTTTATCATACCAATATTAATGTTAATAACTGTGTAACAAATCCTCATCTAGTGTTGGGTGACGTAGTGTTAATTCTGAACAAATTTTTATCAATAACAGCATGGTCGCTTTTATAAATTAAAACGTCTCATTAATAAATTAATAAGACCCCCGAGCTGAATGTGTTGTTTATTTACTTAACCATAATACAGTTTAATACATAACCAATTAGACAGTATTTGCTACGGCAATCCAGCAAATCAGGCGAAATGAAACAGAAATAAAATATCAATAAACGAGACAAAACTGTCAATAGGGAGGGACAAAATAACGCCAGTCAAATATAACATTTTACAAAACAAATGATCCAACACTTATTGGTTGTTTTGTGTTCATTGCCAACTTCAATAATTTTCAGCTGTATCGTTGCACAAACTCCACAGAAATCACAGACGTAATACTGGACCCCTTATTACAAACTCACTGCTCAGTAAAACCCGGGTAAGCAAATAATACATAGACTATGTCTAATAATTTGTGACATATAAAGTCAGGTAATGGGAAAAAGATCCGGGTTAATATCATAGAATATGTCGTTTGTTTCATCTAAAATTACTGGTCATTTGAACTTGTTTTAGTATATCGATAAAACTATAAACCTACTCTGCCAGAAATGTTGAGACACCAAACACTCTATTAGAAGTTATATGTTGTATTCAGTGATTTCCTAAAAGCCTCATATTAGATTTTACATACCGTAATTTCTATTAAGCATATTCTAAAGCATTGCGCAATATCATACAATAACGTGTATACTAATTCTCCAAAGTGACAGTGCAAAATAGGACAATTACGTGTATATCAAGCTCTCCTAAGTCAATATGAAATGTAGGACAATTAAGTGTATATCAAGCTCTCCCAAGTCATTGTCCAATATCAAACAATCATGTATATAGCAATTTCTCCTAAGGGACTGTAGAATATCAGACAAACACAAGTGTATCCCAATTTCTCCTAAGTCACTCTACAATATCAGACGAACACAAATGTATGTCAATTTCTCCTAAGTCACTTTACAATATCAGACCAACACAAGTGTATACCAATTTCTCCTAAGTAACTGTGAAATATCAGACCAACACAAATGTACACCAATTTCTCCTAAGTCATTGTAGTCACTGTACAATATCAGACCAACACAAGTGTCCACCGATTTCTTCTAATGCACTGTACAATATCAGACCAACACAAGTGTATGCAAATCTTTCCTACGTCACTGTACAATATCAGACCAACACAATTGTATGCCAGTTTCTCCTATGTCACTGTACAATATCAGACCAACACAAGTGTATACCAATTTCCTAAGTCACTGTAGTCACTGTATAATATCAGACCAACACAAGTGTCAACCAATTTCTCCTAAGCCATTGTTCAATATCAGAGCAACATAAGTTTATACCAATTTATCCTAACTCATTGTACAATATCAGATCAACACAAGTGTATACCAATTTATCATAAGTCACTGTACAATATCAGACCAACAGAAGTGTATATCAAGTTCTCTTAATTCACTCTGCAATCTAACACATTGAAACTTACAGCAACTTCTCTAACGTCATTGTGTACGATCAGGCAATGTACAAATACGACTTTCTTACGTTTAAATTGTTTGTTTGTTTCAACAATTATATCATGGCGGTCAGTTTCATAGTTGGAGGAAACCGGAGGACACGGAGAGAACCGATCTGTCGCAAGTAACTGACAAACTTGATCACAAAATGCTGTACACCTCGCCCTGATCGAGATTCGAACTCACAACATCGATGGTGATAAGCACTGATTGAAGAGGAAGTTGAAACTCAAACTAGCATACGATCACGTTGACGACAGTCCCTGTCTTCATACGAGGTGGACATCAATATATGTGACCTACCCGATGAGAAGTGTTTCCCGATAGTTCGCCTACTGACGAAAATGCATTCCTTAATGTGGATTCAACCACAAAATACGATTAAAAAAGTTTGAATATGAAAAAGAGGTAATCAGTAGGACATACAACACTGTGGCAAAAAAAAAGGATAACAGAGGTCAACAATACAATACAAAATCAACAATGCAATACACAGAAAGGTATAGAGATTGATCAACCTCTCAGAACCGGGGGTGAATTGTGTGCTTCTCAGTGGTAAGCAAGTTCCACTCAACCGGTGGCAACCAACCTATTACTCATGCTAAGAATCCGGTGAACAGGCCTGGATTGTGACTACGACAAACGAAACATATTCGTGGTCAACTGTGATACAGATCTAGATATTCAGTAACAGTCAACAAATAATGATGGTGGCCACAAAACATTCGAGGTGAAGACTTCATTTGTATCACTATAAATCGTTTGTTTGATAGTTTCGATTATATTCGTTTCGTATTGTTCTCCCTAAATGATAGTTTACACTTTTCCTGTGCTATCCTGCAATTGTGTTAAATTTAGTACTAATAAAGGGGGTGAAATAAACTTCAGTGTTATTTAGTAATGGACATTATAAAGATTGTATGGCACTTGATGTATGCAGATCGACGGAACGAAATGGTAACAGAATAAGCTCTGACTTCACAGATGGCGTCAATAAAAACAATTAGAACTGACGCTAGTGTCAGTTATTTGGAGACAATTTGGCAGCTGTTTTTGACTTTTGGATATTGCAGGATAAGCACAATATATATACATTTTCGTTAAATATAAAATCAATTTACATTCTACGAGACAGACAAGAAAAGCTCGATTTCTACCTGTTTCTAAAGCTCGTATGAATAAGTATATTCCTTTTCCAACAATGTACGTTTTGTTGTATATTTATTATACAGTTTCCATTCTTACTATTACTATGTTCATGTATCTATCAGTCTAGACCACAAGCGTATAATTAACATACCAATCTATTTACTGGCTATTCTCCTTACATCGGAGCCTATTATTAATTATTAATCAATTCATTGGTAATTACTATTTCAATACATTTACAGTCGTACATATATTGTATTATTTAAATATAAAAATAAATTATATATTTTAGGGGTTGTCCTCTGTTTTATTTACTTATAACCCAGTGTTCTATCGGTTGCAAGCATTCAAGAGATTTATAGCCTATTGTATATGTGGGTTCTATATTACAAACTGAAGTGTTTATCTAATGATCTAACGTTTTATTCACCATTTAACACAATCAAGATAATTTCCAATTAAAGGGTTACTTTCAGTTACTGCTATGAGCAGCGATATCCTTACTTATATGGATATTTGGTGCTCGGTTTTATGACGTCTGGTATTGATGAACAATAAAACAATTACTATTATCTGGATCAGCCTATATCTGTAGCAAACAATAAACTATTGATTGAACCTCATCAGTAATGTATAGCTGTCGTGCACACCTCAAATGCGTCAGATCGTGGGTTAAATTCCCCGTCTTGTCAAACCAAGGAATATGATATTTCCGTCTGTTGCATCACCGCTAAGCACTCTACATTAAGGAATAAAAGCAAGAACTAGTTGGCTCGAAATCGGGATAACGTGCCGGAGTGGAGTGATGCATGAACAAAACGACTGTTGCCAATGCGAACCAGTACAATACAATCAGTCTTAGTGTGTTGGCTCAATACAAAGCGGACATCATCATCATAACCACATTGAAATGTATATTATTGATAGTATGCTCACAACAATCGCCTATTCACTAAACTAGCTGCGATAAACAAATTATAAAACAGTCACCACTGCTATGTTCCACAATGTATGAAATGAGATACAAAATCACCCACACTCCTGCACTTTGAACTTTAATCACATCTGTGTTGTTATTATCATCGTTTGTGATACGAGTAATTACATTATGTATATTGTATTTACAAGGCCCGTGTAAGAGGTAAGCAAAATTACACGTGACTTCGGAAATGGAACCTCATCATGCAACCACGCCCGCATCAGTGAAAACAAATATTAATACTTTTTGTTCTATTTTTAAATTGTAACTATAGATATTGAATAGATTGCTTTTCAGATTAAGTATATGAAAGCGATTAAACAAGCTTTAGTCAGCGTCGTTACACACCTGTAAATGTTACTTAAATCACAAAAGGTTTAACTAAACGTTTGAAGAAATCATATTAGTAATCGGGTACAGACAATTCAGAGACACAGACATCATTGGGTACACGGCAGAGAAGTAAAACAAACACAACAAATAAACACATCACATACAACGATAACGATAGTAACAGGGGCCGCACCAAAAATGTGAGGATGAACCCAGCTGCTCCAGAATGGTGTGCAGTTCTTGCTTCTTATAAGACACACACAGTCTTACCTATGATTAACACATTAACCATTCATTTTTATGTAAATGTTCTCAATGTTGATATTTTTTTATCATTAAGTTAATGAATAAATACATTTATCCTGCAATTGTGTGATTTTGAGTACTAATAAATGGGGTCAAGTAAACGTCAGTGTTATTATGCCATGGACCTAATAAAGCTTTTCTGGTACCTTATTCATGAAGAACGACGGTAAGAAACTGTAACAGTATAAGTCGGACTTTATATAGAGTACACAATTGAAAACTATCATAACAACGATTGTGTCAGCTATTTTCAGACAGTATGGCACTTTTTCGATATTGCAGGATAAACACAATAAACATACATTGTGGGTAAATATCAAATGTTTTTATGTCTGTGAATCAGGTCAGAAAAGCCCCACAACGATTCGTTTTTTCTGCCTGTTTCTAAAGCTCTATGGCAAATGTACGTATATTGTATTCATGTATATATATCATTTTTTTTAGTATTTATATCTTAATGTGATACATTATTTGGCATTCCAATCTTTTATCTTTCATAATGCATGATGAAGATTATTTTGTCGTGCACACTAAACTAGATATATACGTTCTTATTTCTATTATCATTATTCATTTCGACAATGATATTCAAACAAAAGGAAAATAGAAAATGTGGTAAATATCACTTATAAACTTTTTTTTCAATATATATAATAAGATACTATGTTTGTTTTGTGTTCATGCTCAACTTACCGCTGTTATTATAACATCCGGGTGTAAATCCGTTCTTCGAAGTTGTTCCCGTGGGACAAGGAAGTTGATCTCCTATCAATAGTAAATCCAAAAAGTCAAATTAGGATTTTTAAGATATTTCCACACTGTGAACAACATGTTATTATAATTTATATTAAACGACGAAGTGTACATGTGTGCGCTTTTATATTTGTGCTCTTCTTAAATATATTCGAGAAATATAAAGAAAATATTGGCATTAACCTCATGACATTATGCCAATTAGACCAATTACTCCCAATTAGAGCACGGATTTAAGGGACCCCGTGGTGGAGTTGTCTCCTCCCGAGAGTCAAAGTACACCCAACACATTATACACATTTTATTAGAGACAATTCTGGGCCGCGACCATTCTAAGTCTGTTCCCAAGTGATGTAATGTGAAGAGTACAATTTATGCCTGATTATTGAAGAGATTAACTTGTGAATGTTTCTCTCTGGTGTAATAAACAGTCATAATTATAGTAGTGGTGAGCATACTTCAGAAATAATCAAAACAACTAATTCAGTAAATTATTGGTTTCGCTCTTTATGTATAATACACCTATCAAGAACTAGATCATATATAAAAAGGTTATTTCTCAACAATATAGTTCATTTGGCGTTGATGTAGTTATTTATTATACGTTTTTTTTAAAACATCGACCATTAATCTCATTTTTAGAGTGATTTTTAACAAACCGATGCCTTCCTCTGTATTAGCCAAACTCACCAAATCGATAAGCCGTGATACCTCCTGTAGTTGGTATTAAGTAATGCAACTCACCAAATCAATAAGCTGTGACACATACTGTTGTTGGCATAAAGCAATAAAACTTACAAAAACAATAAGCCGTGACACATTCTGTTGTTGGTATTAAGTAATACAACTCACCAAAATAATAAGCCGTGACACATACTGTAGTTGGTATTAAGCAATGCAACTCACCAAGTCAATAAGCTGAGACACATCCTGTTGTTGGTAATAAGTAATACAACTCACCAAAACAATAAGCTGAGACACATCCTGTTGTTGGTAATAAGTAATACAAGTCACCAAAACAATAAGCTGTGACACATCCTGTTGTTGGAATAAGGCAATACAACCCACCAAAGTAATAACCCATGACACATTATATTGTTGGTAGTAAGTAATGCAACTCACCAAAAGAATAAACCGTGATACCTCCTGTTTTGATGAAAGGCAAAACAACTGACCAAAACAATAAGCTGTGACACATCCTATTGTTGATATAAGGTAATACAACTTACAAAAAAATAAGCCGTGACACATCCTATTGTTGGTATCAGGTAATGCAACTTACTAAAGCAATAAGCTGTAACACATCTGTGTTTGACATAAAGTATTACTACTCACCAAAACAGTAGATCCTGAAGCATCCTGTTGTCGGTATTAAGTTATACAACTCACCAAAAACAATAAGCCATGACACATCCTGTTGCTGGTATAAGGCAATACAACCCACCAAAGTAAGAACCTGTGACACATGCTATTGTTGGTAGTAAGTAATACAACTCACTAAAACAATAACCCGTGATACCACCTGTTTTTATATAAGGCAAAACAACTGACCAAAACAATAAGCTATGACACATCCTATTGTTGGAATAAGGTAATGCAACTTACTAAAACAATAAGCCATGACACATCCTGTTTTTGATATAAAGTTTTACAACTCACCAAAGCAGTAGATCCTGACACATATTGTCGTTGGTGTTAAGTATTACACCTCATCAAAACAATAAGCCGTGACACATCCTGTTGATGGTATTAGGTAATATAACATATCAAAACAATTAGCCCTGAAACATCTTGATGTTGGTATTAAGTAAAACAACTCACGAAAAAAATAAGCCGTGACATATCTTGTTGTTGATATTAAGTAATGCAACTCACCAAAACAATAAGCCCTGACACATCATGTTGTTGGTATTAAGTAATATACGTAGTAGCAGCCACAATCTTTAATTCGGATGTCTAGTTCTTGGTAGCAACAGCTACCATCGTAATTTGCTGCACAAACAGTTCTATTGACCATTTTACCATTCACAGGATATAAATGGGATCCATCAGTGTTCTCTATTCATACAATATGCAATACAGGTAGTTGTAAACATCTTTATTGTTATGTTGATAAAACTAGTTATCCCCGGTTTGAAAATTATTACAACTTTTGATTGGTTAAAACCACGGGTATAAACAATCCAGATTCCCGGGTGTTTCTAGGCAATATTACCGGGTGTAATTAGCCATTTAACCAATCAAATGTTGTTATGATTTTCAAATTGGGGATAATATAACGTTAAAACTCGCGATGTTGCGCTCAAAAATCAAAGTTAGTTAATGGTGGCTATATCTTGAATATAAAGCTGTTACTTTGATCAACTGTAGGGTTCTACCAAAGGTAGTACCATACATCGGGTAAAAAACACTCGAAACTTTCATATTGTGTACTTATTCTTTCCAAAACCAAAGAAAACGTAACTTTAACGTGGGCCGTCCCGGTTCAAAATGTCTTATTTATTACTATAACCGGGGATAAATTCGTTGATGCTTCAAATACTATATTTCAAGAACTTTATAGGGTAAGAAAACAACACCCAAATAAATTCATCAGCCCTTACCTAAATATTAACAGCCTACGCTACAAATTCTGCCCAATTAAAGAACTTTTGTGTAAAAACATAGTTGATCTTTTAATCATTGCAGAAACAAAATTGGACCAGTCATTTCCTGATGCACAATTTAAGGTTGCCAATTTTCATATATGGAGAAAGGACAGAAAGAGGAATGGTGATGGACTAGTGATATACCTTCGATCCGATCTGGTATGCGACAGAAAGAAGAATCCGGAGTGTGAGACTATTAAATGCATAGCAGTAGAACTGTTAGTAAATGGTAAAAAATGGTTAATATCTGGAATGTATCGACCACAAACAATTTCTGATAATGAATGTATTAATGACTTTACTAAGACTTATGATAAAGTATGATAATATGATTGTTCTAGGTGATTTAAATTATGATTTACTTTCAGTAGAAAAGGGCACACCATTAAACACAGTTTGTGATATTTGTGGAATTGAAAACATAATAAAAGGTGCAACTTGTTTCACAAAAATGCAAAACCTACATTAAATGACGTCATTCTAACAAACAGAGAAAAAAAACTTGTTCCAAAACACCACAAATTTTAATTGAGCGATGTACATAAAATCATTTCGGCACAAATGAAATCAGATATGCCATCTACCAAGAAAACGTTTAAAACATACAGAAGCTATACACAACTAAATGAAGAAAAGTTCTTGCAAGATCTATAACAGGCAAATTTAACCACATTGATAGAAAATGAGGATAATGTAAATGAGCCATACAACACCTTCCATTCTAAATTAATGGGTATAGTTGACAACCACATGCCAATGAAAAAAACCAAAAACTGTACACAAACCAGCGCCTTTCATAAACCAACAACTAAGAAAAGCAATATACAAAAAACAAATGTTACACAACAAATATTTACATTTAAGATCAAAGAAAAACTGGGAAGCATATCGCCAACAAAGAAATTTAGTAAACAAACTGAGACGAAAATCAATCAGAAATTATTTTGTAGAGCGCTGCACTGTTGGGCCAAAACAAAAAGATTTTTGGCCAACAATCAAACCTTTTTTTTAAAACAAGGGTACTCATTTTGAAAATAATGTTATATTATGTAACAATGATGAAATAATTAATAATCAGTCTGTTGTTGCAGAAATCTTTAATAATTATTTTGTTAATGTAGCTAAAGACATTGGCAGTGAAAGTTGTACTGTGGATGATAATCATCCAAGCATTCAGGCCATCAGAGAAAATTGTAATTGTGAAGGTAATCTTTCATTTACTGAAATCAGTGATGATTTTGTGGAGAAACAAATTAATAAGATTAATGTAAAGAAAGCTACTTGCTTTGATGGTGTATCAGTGAAAATAATGAAAATTGCAAAACCTGTAATTGTAAAACCTATAACAAAACTTATAAATAAGTATATTAGTAGTGCAAAGTTTCCTGACAATCTAAAAGAAGCACAGGTTGTGCCATTGCACAAGAAAAATAGTCAGTTAGAGGCAGGAAACTATAGACCTGTTAGCATATTACCGGTAGTGTCAAAGTTCTTCGAGAGGGCTATATACCAGCAGCTCATAGATTACTTTGATGATATATTTAATCCCTACTTGTCAGCTGTTAGGCCTGGCAATATCTGTAATACAACTCTTCTACAAGTCATTGAGGACTGGAAAAAAGCAGTCGATAATAATTTGTATGTAGCTGCTGTGCTTATGGACCTATCGAAGGCCTTTGACTGTCTGCCACATGATCTTCTTCTATTAAAATTAAAGGCCTACGGTCTGTGTGAATATGCACTTAGTCTTATTGATGATTACTTATCAAATAGAAAACAATGTGTAAAAGTTGGTACCTACTTTATCACAAGGAAAATTATTTATAAAGATGTTTCACAGGGATCAATCTTGGGCCCTGTGCTTTTTAATGTATTTCTTAACGACATTTTCAATTTTGTAAAAGAAAATAAACTATATAAGTAAACAGATGACAATACATTATCACACTCAGGGCCAGATTTAAACGGATTAGTTAAATCTCTGGAAAAGGAAAGTGCAATTTTAATTGATTGGTTCGCTAATAAGAAAATGAAAGCTAATCCGGACAAATTTCAGGCCATTGCTATTGGGAATAAATAAAAAAAATGGGGACAAAAAATTAGTTTGGATGGGAAATGAAATTCTCTGTGAAAATGAGGTAAAGCTCCTGGGAGTGACAATAGATTGTCATCTAAAGTTAAATACACATATCTCTGAAATTTGTACAGAAAAGCTTCAAGGCAGTTAAATGTACTAAAAAGAATTGGAAACATTTATCTAAATTGGGGAGGCTAACTATTTATCACTCTTATATTATGTCTAATTTCAATTATTGTCCTGTGGTTTGGCATTTTTGTGGGGAAATTAATACTAAAAAAATGGAACAGATACAAGAACGTGCCTTGAGGTCTATCTATGAGGATTTTAATAGTGATTATGCTACTCTTTTGTTAAAGTCTCGTTTACCCTCTCTCAAAATAAGACGTCTACGAGTAATGGCCATATAAATTTTCAAAATCCTTCGCAAACAGTCACCGGTTTATCTCAATGACATTGTTAATTTTAAACATATATCTTACTCTGTTAGACGGCAACAAACAGTAGAAATTCCACAGGTGAGAACAACACATTTTGGTCTGCATTCATTAAGGTATGCTGGAGCTACACTCTGGAATGAGTTGCCTGGCGCAATCCGTGCGCAGACGAACCTAAACCAGCTTAAAAGTCTGATCAATAACTGGAATGGCAACTCGTGCAGATGTGGCTCCTGCAGATCTTAATATTTTTCATGCTTCAATTTATGTTGAGTGCTTTCAGATTTTTTTTTTAGCTTTTAGTATTGCTTTATTTATTTTTATTTTTGCTTTGTTTCTGCTTTTTAGTCATTTTTTTTAGTGCTTAAAAGTTGAATGCAATTTTGCTTTCCATATGCTATGCTTATATATATTTATGTGTATCTTGCTGATGCTTCAACTGTTTTCTTATGTAATATGCCATGCTTGTGTATTTATATGTTTTAAATGTATGTGTTGTTACTGTTTTTATGTCGGCAAAAAGCTTTACAGAGCTTATGTTTGTAATGTTATTTGTAAACCCGACTTAAAATAAAGTTTTATATTCTATTTATTATATCTACGTTCCAATCCGTTCAACACCCTTCAGTAGCCTGTACACCATTCGGCTGCTCCTCAGGAAATACTTGGCTACTTCAAGGTGTTTAAATCTCCATATCTACGGATAGGAACGTAAATAACTTATAATATATATTGTGTATCAAATATCTTTAATATATATATAACTTCTGAAAAAACAGTCAATCTTGTTGGATCGTTACGATACAACGATACTGCATAAGTAAAATAAATCATAAACGTCTACATTTATTTGTACACCAAGTACACCAACCAATGATGTATTAAAATATAAGCTTATTCAATTGCGTTGCTTTTATCAGAAATTTAAACATTGTTTCCATATGTCATCCTTTGAGGTATTTCCTGCCATTCGAACAATTAGTGCGGCACTTTCCTGACTTGATGTAGCCATTCCAGTAAAGAATGACGGGGTTAAGCTAATGTTTGTGCATTTTCCATTGCTCTTTCTGAACAGATGCACTCAACCAATTGTGTATCAAACTACGCAAAGCTAAATGCATTATCTTCGTCTGATATTTTAATGGCATAGTGGATATTATACATTTATTGCATGCTGATGAGGGAAATATGAAAAATTATTCACCCAAGAGTATCAAATTCCCCAAGGGCATCGTCCGAGGGAATATGATACTCGTGGGTGGATAATTTTTCATATTTCCTGTACCCACATGCTATAAATGTTTTATTATACCGAATGAAACCAAGAAAACACATATGTAAAATACTGCTGACAAACATATTCTAAGTCCATTGGAACGTTGTCTCAAATATTTAAAAACCACATTGTAACGGTTGCCTTCAAAGGATGCGTTCCGAGTGCCTCTGACGTTTTCCTGTCAAAGAACGATAACTCTGACGGGTTTTCCGAAGTGGTGGAATATGATTTTTATTTCACGGAATATGATTGTTGTCCTGTGTGATCACATGTTCTGATTTTTTCCCATTGTCCAATCAAATTAATATATTTATGGTAATTAATATATTAGGTATAATAATATATGTTATTCGGGATCTTCACAGGGGATACGGGTTCATATTACCTGTCTGTGTGAAGCCCGAATAACAATTATATTCTGCTAAAGTCTTCTTGTACCAATATTAAACAGTATATCATTCTCTGAATATGAAATTTCTCATTGTTGAAGACCTACTTTTGACCACAACTATTGAAGAACTAAAAGATTGAGAATACTGTACTGGGAGCACACTCTGTCTGAATCCGTACCTGCTTCACATTAGCTATTTCCAATTGTTCAACGCCAACCATTACACCAAAATATAGATTATTTTCACTTTCCATGTGAGATGCAAATCTTTTCTGTTGCCATTTTAGCAGACGCCAAATTACTTGGTATCTCCCTTGTTGAGTACAAAGACAAAATGGGGATGGAGATGAAAATAAAAAGTTTTATTCAAGACCTTTCTATTTATGTTTTAATATTTTGATGTTAACACAAATATGTGAAGCGATAAATATACGTCGCCATTTTGAAACTGTTTTCAATATTCACGTCCTGACCCAGGGAATACGGTCGGATATCCCCGTCTTGATTAGCCAACAGGAGTGTAGGAATTCATTGGATACTTTATATTAACAGAATATATTGATTGATTGATTATTGCTTTACGTACGTTGAGAATCATAGCAATTATATTCAGTAAGAGAAAAAGTTCAGCTATATATAAAAACTATATAGAGATGAGGGAAGTGATGGGTCATTAGGGTCAACAACCAGTGACTGCTACTAACGTATAAAGAGCAGGGTAGTGATGGGTCATTAGAGTCAACAACCTTTGACTGCCACTGACGTATAGAGAGCTGGATTGTGATGGGTCAGTAGGGTCAACGACCTTTGACTGCCATTGACGCATAGAGAGCTGGGTAGTGATGGGTCACTAGGGTCAACGACCTTTGACTGCCACTGACGCATAGAGAGCTGTGTAGTGATGAGTCATTAGGGTTAACGACCTTTGACTGTCAATGACGCATAGAGAGCTGGGTGGTGATGGGTCATTAGGGTTAACGACCTTTGACCGCTATTGACGTATAGAGAGCAGGGTAGTGATGGGTCATTAGAGTCAACGACCTTTGACTGCCACTGACGTATAGAGAGCTGGGTAGTGATGGGTCATTAGGGTCAACGACCTTTGACTGTCACTGATGAATAGAGAGCTGGGTAGTGATGGGTCATTTGGGTCAACTATTGACTGCCACTGACGTATAGAGAGCTGGGTAGTGATGGGTAATAAGGGTCAACGATTTTGACTGCCACTGACGTATAGAAAGCTGGTCAGTGATGGGTCATTAGGGTCAACTATTGACGGCCACTGACGTATAGAGAGCTGGGTAGTGATGTGTTATTAGGATCAACGACCTTTGACTGCCACTGATGTATAGAGAGCTGGGTATTGTTGGGTCATTAGAGCTATGGTTAACATGCAGACCTTCCGCACAATAACCTGATAACACTCCCCCCTCCAAAAAAATAGGATGGGATCCACTATTCATATACACGGAAAATCCATGAGCAACTCAGGCTTGAACCATAGATGAACCTTCACTTATATCCAGAGTAGTAGACAAAGGTGAAAGTTACAAACGAACATTTATTGTAACTGATATTGGTTTACATTGGATTGGTGTCTTTGCAATGCCACCGTGATTATATTTCTGTTTAGATCATGGGGATGACGGAATAACATTTACTAAGAGGAGGAAACCACCGTCATGCCGCAGCTGACATTTAGCTACACACAGTTTAATCAGGAGTAAAATTTACATCATTAGTGAAACCAATTGCATGAAATGCATTGGTAGATGTAACTTAAACTTCCATTATATATCACAACAATGAATTATCTAACTTAGCTATTTGGGTCCATATATAAAGCTAGTTTAACCACGCCACTTTTCATTGATTTGTCTATACAAAACCTAAAACGTCGCCGTTCATGTACATGTGCCATTATATCTATCGATTTTATCTGTGTTTCTACTTTTTGTTTTCCATTTTGTGAAATATTGTGGTGGTCTGTTATATTGTTATTATCATTATTCTATAAACAAATACATATCTTACTTGATGACAGCCACATAGGAGAAGTAGTTCCACACCGAAATCCACTAAATGGACAAGTTGTTGGCATTTTTTCGCCAGCACCAGATATAATCCGATACCATCCTGGTATTAATAAGTTGTCACATATGTTATTATAATTGGCATTTGCCACAGAACGCTTCCATTCGTCGATTGCATTTGTTGTAAAACAAGGATCTACAATATAATATATCAGCCTCATTAATATTATAAATTAGGATTTTACTGTTTAAGATGAGGATTGTATATCTTTGGTTATGACGCCCATCATATGAACATTCCTTGTATTGATGGTAGGTGCGATCCGAAAGGCGAGCGAAGATATGCTAGTCATATTGGCATAAGGCTTTGACATGTAGAAAAGGCCATTTTAAAATATTGTAAGACATTCGTTTTAATTTTTTCACAAAAATCTGAGTACAATCTGACTAAATCTGAATCATAAAACATTTATTTCGATCGTGCTAAGAGCAAGGAAAAATGAAATGCATACGACATCTTTACAATGAAATCACAATCCTTTTTTCCGATTCGAAATACTTTAGAATTCACCAAAGAATTTTGCAAATATTTAAACACAAACGTTGCTATGTTTGTTGGTTTTTGTCAGAGCGGAAGCAATTTCCATTGTTTGCGTATAATCAAAATGTCGGCTAATATGTCGGTAATCCATATCATTGAAAATATTGTGCTTTCTGCGATATGTCAGTCATTTAAAAATTTTGAAAGTTAAGAAAAATTGACATAGATTTATATTTTCCAAAAAACAATATACTTAACGATCGTGTTTCAACAACAGCTAACATATTCCGATTGTAAAATCTTTAACCTTTTATTTAAAAAAAAAAACTTGATGCATATAATTTATTAAAGACAATTGAATATGATTTCGTCAATTAATCAAGTACAGCTCCACACTACAAATATCATGCAAACACATGGTCCTGTATAACATTGCATTGTTTAGAGTATGCATATATTCCACTGTTGTCTTTTCTTGTGAGAATGGATTTCTGGGAGCAATGTCGCATTAAAGGTTAAACTTGAGATAAGAGATGCGATGAAAAATTCATCTGGCGAATATTAAGCAATGTAATAAGAGTGACGTCAATTTAACGTCACATTAGAAAAAAGCTATTGTTTTTTTTATTAAGCTTGTTACTTTAACACTCATTCTTGAAAGCCATAATTTGTATGTAGCTTAAAACTGTTATTTACATCACAAACGCCGTTAACCGAAGTGAAAATGAAAGCTTGATTTTGATTTGCTGAATTTCTAAATATAGGTCAATATAAATTGGTGGATTTTATAATCTTTTTTTCAGAAATTTTAGTATCATAAATATGTTTTTAATTACAGCCAATTTTTATAACTTACAATCAATGACTCTGTGATTTCAATAGAACAAAATGTGGATACGAATCCTATGACTCGAAGTGACCTACCCTGAACGAGTCCAGTAGATCACACTACTTGCAACAAGAGCAACACTACGGGTGTCAGATGTGGGACAGGAAATGTATACACTTCCAGAGTTCACAGTTCATACCCGCTGTTTAGTGGGGTTCCTGTTGCTGGATCTTTATTTTTTTGTGTATTGTTTTGTTCATCACTGTTTGTCCTTTTGTCCCTTTTCTTTTGGCCATAGTGTTGCCTGTTCTTCTTCAATTTACGGCTTTTGATAACCCTTTTGGCATCTTCAAGCTTTTCCTCGCATCTTTTTATCCAGTAGAAATTTAAATTTTGTGAGTTGGAGGGCAAGGTGCCCAATATTGCGTCAGTCCAACATTCTTTTATTGTGTGATGTCCGACATATTTACTAATTGCTTTTTTATATAATTGTTGGTTGCTTCGAAGTAAGATGCTTGAATCAATTGACATATAAAATGTGTCAAACACGTACATAGGTAGTAATTCCTATCTACAAAAAGTGTTGTCACGGTGAGTACTATTGTTACTAATACCACTGTTTTAGCACTGTTTCAAGACAAAGCTGGAATTGAGACATATCAGTCAGTATGTAAGATGGATTCCTGGGTAGACTTATCAAACATCATATAAATAATTAGTACTATTTAATGTATACTTACCATTAGCTTCAGTTCCTCTATTAAAGCAAATCAACAAGACAACACTATGCAAAATCCAATGCCTATAATCGGCCATGTTGTAAAGTGTTTACAACTATATTTTTTATAAACTATGATATGGTATGCTTCCTTTGAATTCCTTTGAATGCATATCAACTGAACCGACAGTTAAACTTAAATATACTGTACATCAGACTGAAATGCTACACCTATATACAAGTATTAAAGAAATGTATATCTTAAATAGTTGTTAACTCAGTACCATGCAAATATGGAAAACACTTTCAATACAGCATCACAGTGCCTTTGTTAAAACAAGGAAGTGATGTGTTATGCATGTGATTATTAGGGGTATCGATTTTGTCTCTGTTTATACGACATTTCAGTTAGATGTTGGAGCTTTTCTGAGGGTGTGGTGTTTTGTATTTTTTGTCCTTTTTGTTAATGATATTTAATCAATGTTGTGAACATTCATTTTGTAAAATAACGAAGAATCCAGAAAATAACGACTATGTAATGGCAACAATAGTTTTTGATTTGGTAACGTATGTTTCGTCCGTTAACTTGACGTAAAATGAAATGTTCTAATTTTTTATAAATGAGGGATTTGCACTGCATGATCAATGATTGGTTAGAATATCGTAAGGTCGTAACAATGATCCTGAAAAATAATCAACACATCTATATCAATATATGTCTATTTAACAAACGAAACTCAGTCTCCATTATAATTTTGAAATACATTATCAGAGGATGCAAAGAATACATTTGTGTATGTATTAACGAAAAGATCCCACTGAGACAAATGGTAAAGGGATATGTAACATTGTCGTTCATAAACCAGCATATCATCTGACTGAAAACAGAAAATAGTATTGCTCGCGCCCATTGTACACTCATATTCTTAAAATATTCAATCCTTCGAAAATTCTAAGAAGTAATTCGCTTTAAAGAAAAAAAAAATTATTTTCATTTTTGTTCTTTAATGATAGAAATGTGTTATTTATTTTGGTGTTCAGTATAATTCAAGTATAATAACATAAAGAACACATCTACTTCCGTATACAAACAATAGTAAGAAATTCACTAAGACGCTCTTTCACGTTTCTTTTGAATAATGTTCATTGTTAAAAAGACTTCAAAATCTATTTTTGTAAACCCTTGTAAAATGAGTCATTAATGTCCAGATTAAACTATTCTGTTTAGTACTCTTGTTTATTTTCATTCAACAACATTTAAATTGTTTGACTTTCCAATCTTTTGACTTTAAACATACCTTATGAAAGTTAATCCAGAAACGTGTCGTGTGCACTAAATTATATAGCTACGTTTTACTTACAACAATGCTCTTACTACAAAGGCACCAATACAACTTTATCTGATGTTGGTGGTTTCCTCTGGATACTCCGGTTTCCTCCACCAATAAAACATACCTCCACTTTACAACTGCAATATTGTGGAAAGTGGCGATAAACACAATAACCCATACCCCCCAACAGTATTCAATTCTAGATATAGGATATAATTTCTACTGTCATCATACAGAGATTAATGCATATATAGTACTATCAATAAGTTGTACTTATGATGGAGGCGGGGAATCAGCAGAAATATATAAATATTTATATTTAATTCGCACATATCAACACTCATTCCGTTCATAGTAGCAAGTACAAGTTTTAAAAGCTACATTGAAACATATGTAATATATATATATTTTCTTGTGTCGAAAAATGTCGAAAAATGTAATGATATGACCTCCATTCATAGTGTTTTATGGTAAGATTATGACAAATTCCTGAAAGGTGCTACTATTAAACACTTAACATTAGTTTGCATCGATGATAGAGTACCCGGATAAAATCACCGACCTGTCGCAAGCCATTGAAAAACTTTTATACAAATATATCCTGATGGTGAGGGTTATTTGCGGATAATACTGGTTGAGAGGAGAGGCAAATTTCACGAGCCCTCACTAACAGGACATATTTGTTTAAATCTGCCGAATATTTTGTTTGTGTTTTTGGTCAGATGAGCAATTGTCGTGAACTTGAGTTCATTGTTCGTGGTCCTTCGTCATTGTCCTCTACTACTTACAAATTGCATTTCGTCCAAAACCAGTAAAAACATGGCCACCATGATAAATTCTTAATTATAATTCTATTAAACTACTATTCAAATGATTTGTTATTTGCTATATGTAAAGCATGTCCTCAAAGAAAATTCATCATTTCGCATCAATCCAGTCATCAATTTTGGTACAGTATTTATCTAGTATTAGATTATGGAATAACCCCTGCGATGTGGTTATATTGTCTTACAATCTGAAACTGTAAGATTTGTTAGTTGGTATTAATAATTTGGACCGATGAAAAAATGGCTGCCATGGGACAATCTTGTTTATGATTGACTTCACTTGTAATCTAAATAATTCTTCAGTTAGCTCAAATGATGTTCCGGAGGTGCTCAAAAAGATACCTATTTAATTTTCATCTGGTAAAACATGGTCACAAAGTCCAGATTATTTTTAATTTAGCACAAATACAATTTTTGAGGTTCTCTACAATTAAGCATATAGTCTCCTCTGCAACATCCATTAAATTGAAATATAGCTTTATCAATTGATGTGATTCTATGTCTCGGAAAAATAAACATAATACGTGTTTTACTTATTCATACTTAAAGGTAGAGTCAAATGATGTTGTACAATAATACCCCCCGCAAGCTATTGTAGATCCGCGCATATCAACTATCATTCTGTTTATAGTAGCAAGTACAAGTTTTAAAATCTACATTGAGACATACGTAATATATACATACTAGTGTCGAAACATGTAATGCTATGACATCCATTCATAATGTTTTATGGTAAGATTATGACAAATTCCTGAAAGGTGCTACTATTAAACACTTAACATTAGTTTGCATTGATCATAGAGTACGCGGAGAAAATCACCGACCTGTCGCAAGCCACTGATAAACTTTCATACAAATATATCCTGTTATGGAGGGTTATTTGCAGAAAATATCGGTTGAGAGGAGAAGCAAATTTCACGAGCTGCCTTTGCAGCGAGGGATATTTTCCTGTCCTCGAAACCCGTATTTTTCGCAAATAACCCTCACCAGCAGGACATATTTGTTTAGTTCTGCCGAATATTGCTTTTTAGCTTTGCATCAGATGAGCTATTGTCCTGAACTTGTGTCCATTGTCCTCTACTTAAAAATTGCATTTCGTCCTAAACCGCCAAAAGCATGGACACCATGAACAATTCTTAATTATAATTTTATCAAACTACTATTCAAATGAGTTGCTATTTGCTATATATAATGCATGTCCTCAAAGAGAATTCATCATTTCGCATAGATCCAGTCATCAATATTGGTACCGTATTTATCTAGTATTAGATTATGGTTATTTTGTCTTACAATCTGTAACTATAAGCTTTGTTAATTTGTATTAATAATTTGGACAGATGAAAAATGGCAGCCATGGGAAAATCTTGCTTATGATTGGTTTCAATTTTTAGTCCAAATAATTCTTCATTTTGCACAAATGGTGTTCCGGAGGACCTCAAGAAGATACCTATTTAATTTTCATCTGGTAAAACATGGTCACAAATCGCAATTCTTGTTTATGATTGGATCGATTTTCAAAAATCGTCTCCTCAGAAACTTTAAATCCAGATTATTTTTAATTTAGCACAAATACAATGTTTGAGGTTCTCTACAATTAAGCATATAATCTCTTCTGCAACATCCATTAAATTGAAATATAGTTTCATCAATTGATGTGATTCCTTGTCACGGAAAAGAAACATAATACGTGTTTTACTTATTCATACTTAACGAGTCAAATGATGTTGCACAATAAAACCCCTCAGGAAAGCTATTGTAAATGCGGCCTCTAATATCACATACAGGCCGCTAATAGAGGCCAAAGACACAGGTCGCTGTACTTTAATAATTTGACCCATTTTTGAGACAAGGTAAATATCATTTACCTGGTCATAATTCATGATTGATTGATTTTTGGTGTTTAACGCCACTTTCAACAATATTTCAGCAATAATTCACTTATATGATGTCACACTATTGTTCGAGCAGTGGATTATTTTTAAGAATCTACAGTTTATTCTTCTGTTCTTGAATATATGAACTTCAGCCTTTTACTGTTTAGGCCTAAAAACGTGCTAAGCATATTTTGGGACTTTCGGGTATCGAACCACTATTTGGCTTTTTCAAGTCTACTTTGACTTTAAAAACTTCCATCTAACCACTCACCTACGGTGACCACACTGTTATACTCTATAATTAGTAAATATGACTCGCGATAGTAAAATTTGTTAAAAAAATATCAACAATTTCTTTTAAAAAGCAATATACAAGACACGATACAAGTATTTCAGATCTGGCATAATTTATGTTCAGAACTGACGAGTATGTGAACTTTTCTCGCAATACAAAAACAACTCACGAACCGACCGCAAGCAATAACAAATCAGACAGACAACAGATGAACATTTGGGACACTAGAAAGCCCTTGAAATATCTAAATATAAACGATTATGTTCTAATTCACGTTGTTCAAACGAACATAGCGTATGTATGTACTGTTAGCTGTAATATTCTATATATGACGAAAACCAAGTATTTGCGTTATGTACCTATACTTGTTAATAAATACAACACAAACACAACTGAACATTGACTGGCGCAGTGACCATTTCTATTGTATTAAAACACAACAAACAACATCATATTATAAATAAGTTCATTTTACACAACTTTATGTTTCACTAATATTTAACTGTCAGAAATCACTGGAAAGTCTCTACCAATATATAAAAGACATTTTAAAAATTACAAACTGAATCATACATATACATACAATACATACAATGACGAGAAAATAAATAGGTATATGTACAAACATGCTACGTATATAATACTGAAATTGTCTTTATACTATAAAGTTATTGATATAACTGAAAATTTGACTTCACAATAAGCTCGTGGGTCTGCACGATACAGTCACTGCCTAGTCTCGATACTGAATTCTTCTCACAGTTCTTTAAGTACCCCCGTATTATGTAAACCGGTTCTTACTAATACAGACAGAAATTAATATGCACGATATACATAAATATATAAATCTTCACAGACCTCTTTCGCATTTTCTGACTTCCATCTACCGTGGACCTTAAATAGTTTGTCTGGCACGCCAGATTTGTTAGCGGCACTTACCCCTCCTGACCTTTAGATATGTAAACCATAATTGTTCATGCATATACCAATTGATGATACAGCTTCTGTTATGATTACTCTTGCACGGGTGTAATAAAGTTTGATGTTGCTGTTCATTATGTAATTTTTATTTCTTTTAATGTACGTAAGAGGTCTAAAAATGTACTTGTCTGTGCTTAAGTCTATTTAAGCTTCTCGAATATAACACTGTAAAATAATAACTGGACATTGTGGAGTATTCAACTTTGCAATTAAAACTTTTTTTTCCGTTTCTGTAGCAATCCGTCTTGCTTTTCTCGATAAAAATATCTACGTATTCTTCATGAAAAGTAATATTATTCGCTTTCATATTACTCTACTCATCATACCGTAAAAATCAGGTACACGATAAGGCACATATATCTAATAGCCTCAACTCCTTTAAGGTGCGGTTAACTGTATTAAATTTTACAAACAGTAATTTCATTAAATCTGCTGTAAACGGTTCTTTTTTCTTAATCGGTCTGTTTAACTTCCGTTTTGAAACCTCAACTATGCTTCTGACGATATCTACTTCACCTGGGTCTGATAAACCTGCAGTATTATGAGCCCATTTGCTGCCATAATATTCACTTTCTATAGTGTTGTGATGCTTAACAGTCCCCATAATATATTGTAGATGAAGAGCTACGTGTAATTCGCTACTCGGAAGTACTGAATCTATTTCTTTATAATTTTCTGCCCAAGACATATCTTTTGAAATTTTCTACGTATTTTGAAACTGTATTTTTGGCTCTGGAGTTTATGATAGTGTTATGTAAATTGTTGAATAGTGTCTTAGGACCCTGATGTTTAACTTATCTTTCCAAAGACCAAAATCTCGTTGTGAGAAGTGTCTACAACACAAATTGCAATGAATTACGATCTTATATAATTAATTTAACGAAATTAAATACCTTACTTTTATATATCCATTCCTTGTGGTCCAGTGACCTTCAAGCAATCAACAATGGTATTTCAAGGTTGTGTCCAGTGACAGAGCTATATCAATGTCCAGTGACATCAAAAAATTGTCCAGTGACTATATATCAAAACTGTCCAGTGAGATAGAAAATTGTCCAGAGACAATCAGTATAAAATAAGGGTAATAACAAAATTACGGAACAGAGTGCAATCTTCCAAAGGGAAATTCAAAACTCATAAATCAATAAACAGACACAATCAGTCAACAACCGGGAAACTGGAAAACCGCAAAGGCCCTGACTTGGTACAGGCATTTCTAAAGAAAAATCATTCTGAAAAAAATAAACAAAACAATTAACTTATTGAAGCATCTAATCTAATTGCTAACAAGTTTCCGTTAAAATCCCCTCTTGCGAATATATAATTGACGTCCATTCCTGCTTCTAATATTCTTTCTGTTTCCGTGAACTCTAAAACGTCTATTACATACAGTTTATACTCTAGACCATCCTCTAAAATGAGTGACCAAAACGGAGAAGAAGTCCGGTACTATCAAGCTTTCCTTGGCTTTACATTCCACGATATGATTTATAGCCCTATTGTCTAATGGTACTTGTGGAACTAACCAGTTTACGTCTTATTACCATTCCAAATTAAACGAGTTCACCCCAAAGAACCTGGATTCCAATATAATGAATTAATTAACTTTGCTTTAGCATTATTACTACTAGCAAATCTATCCACACTGTGTCGATCCCATAATTCATCTATGTACTGAAAACAAATCAGTATATATTGCCCAATCGTCAATATCTATAATTCGACTTAAATAATCTGTTTGTGTTTACTGTTCTCTTGGTATCCATACTGTATGAATCTCCGTGTCATTTTTAGCACAAAATTAAAAAAAAATTGTCAATGCTAAACTCTGAAGTGTATGTACCTTACTTCCCTTTAAGATAAAGCTTGCTGCATTCTGACTGTCAGTATAACAAGTAACTGAACTTCCCTTTAAAACATCTTTAAAGGACAACAAACATAACGCTACAGCTTGTATCTCTCTCCAGGTAGAACTCTTACCTGCTTGCAATTTCAACCATGTCTTAAGCATGACCAAATGCGAATTTGTAGTAAAACCCGCTGCGCCTACATCGCTATCATCTGTTAAAATATCATATGCATATTATTTCTCCAATAAAAATACAGGTCTTAAATTGGATATGCTCAATTTCCAAAACAACAGTTCTCGTATGCAATCTTGTTTGTGAGAAATGTTCAAATTGCTATTCCAGTCTAACTTTTTATTTGAAGCCAAAAACATACATCTTGTCATGATTTGAGGAATTAAACCTACAGCTGGTGTCATAGCAATACTTTTACCAGATTCTTTGACTAATGTTCTTGCTCTTACTTTATGGGAATTACTGATCACAGCTGAAATAAGCGCAGATAATTATAATACCTTTTTTCTCAGGTACGCGTAATATACACAGTTTCAAATCCCAAAGAAGTCCTAACCACTCTATTGTTTGATTAGATTTCCAAATACTCTAATTTTTATTTGGGACCATTCCTGACATCACGATATCGTTTTTCACAACCTGTTATTTTCCGCGAACCGGAATCTGCCATCTAAATGTAATCCAACTTTAATGCTCTGGCGTCTCCAATATGCAACTAAATTTCGTTATAGCTTTGTAAAAATGCATGCACTTGACTTAAGCCCAAATGGTAATACTGTTAAAACAAAATATCTTTCTATATTATTGACTATCCATGAAAACCCTAAAAAAGTTTGATATTCTTGAAAAATATGTATTTGGTGATAACCCGATATGAGATCAAAAACGAATCCAAAACCTCCCTTTGCAACGTATTGCTTTAATGTTGTCCAGTTTTCAAGCTTAATTTTGCTAAGAACAAACTGTTTGCTTACGTGTCTCAAATCTAGTTATTTTCCTTTACCGTTAATCGATACAGTTAAAGGATTAACCACGTGCGGTTTGTTCGACAGTTCCTTACTAAACCGCCCTTTAACAATTCGACAATAGCTGTATCTACAAAATGTTTATGTTCAATAGAAGATTTATTATTTTTCAAAAATGTTTTCTGGGGTTTGTGTAATAACGTGATTTTATAGCCCTCTTTTATAACGTCTAAAATGAATCTAGATGTGCCAATTTGTTCCCAACGGACTTTGTTAATCGCACTTTTACATTAATATCAGATATACCGAACTCATATTCGTAAAAACTATCTAAATTTTCTACATTGTCTACCTCAAAAACATCTCTGTTTGTCTTTTTACACAACAGGTTCCCTTCCAACTCCGAATTTACTGCCGTCGTAGGTCTTTCTGCACTCTCGGGCCCAATGTCCATAACCTCCGCATTTGTAGCACTGGTCGTTTACCTTGGAATTCTTAGAAGCCGAGCCACCGGCTCCAGTTGCTCGAAAGGGCTGCGTGGCATTGTAATTAACTGCATTACCACCCTCATGTGCAACTTTTGTAAATGATCCTGCTGCCTCCACTGGTCTTTTTCTGTTTTGTTTTCCTGTGTCTGTCTTGTGTGTTTGCATCTTTTTAACTGCTCAGTTGTCCCACTCCTCTGTTGTCATATTCCCTGTCTTAGTAATTACTTCTGGAGAGTCTCCTACCAGCATTCTTTCATCCGAATCGGACATTCTTCAATATTCAATATGGCGATACACATTTGACTTCACAATAAGCTCGTGGGTCTGCTCGATACGGTCACTGCCTTGCCGCGATACCGAATTATTCTTACAGTTCTTCAAATACCCCCGTATTATGAAAACCGGTTTTTTCTAATACAGTCAGAAATTACTACGCACGATATACATAAATATATTTCTTTTCACTTGAAATATCTAAATATAAACGAGAATTGAAAGGACGTTGGCCGATAAAAAATTGTCGTTTAATTTTTGTTAATTGTTATTGTTCTTATTTGGCTTTCTAAACATTAAAAGTGTAAAAATATATGCCATGCCACACTATTATTGTACTCATGCGGAAAAAGAAACCCCCGTTGTATCCAATAAGGGCCGCTTCTTTTGATTCAATAGTACTGTATCTGATACTTGTTTCCATTTGTCTTGCTTTTTATCCGTTAAGAGACACACATATTATGAAAAGAAAGTTTAAACAGTCATGATTAACACTCACTGATCACAATAAAAAGACCACGACATATCATACTGGAAATCCAGGTTTGGTGTTGGACAGGCACACAGAAATATGACGGGGTTAAACAAGTTAATGAGGTCCAAACCATCCCCTCTTGATAATTGGTTCTTCAACGACAATACATATATAAACAAACGATAATCAAATCAAACATCTACGTATATCAAATACCGTTCAATATTGTATTTCAACTATGTTAATTATTACCTTTCTGTTTACTGTGTTTCAAGCATTCTTCCAAAGTTG
Organism: Gigantidas platifrons; assembly: GCA_002080005.1. Taxonomy (NCBI): domain Eukaryota; kingdom Metazoa; phylum Mollusca; class Bivalvia; order Mytilida; family Modiolidae; genus Gigantidas; species Gigantidas platifrons. The sequence goes on along the minus strand of MJUT01045728.1, from coordinate 4,714 downwards.
CAATATTTCTTTTTGATTATCTCCCTTATATTGGAAAAACATTTGTACAGGTGAACTGAGTACTTGATAGACTATCCATCACCACAAAAAAAAACACAACTGAAGCATGCAATCATGTCCTGTTCAATGATACAAAGCTATGCATATAACATTGTAGTTTGTCTAACTGTAGGATATTATTTTATAGCAGTGGATATGATGTCATATGTTGCTCCGGTCGCTTCTCCAAAGTTTTAATTAACACACTACGTTATTATATCTGTACGTAAGTCATGTTTTGTCTCTCTACTAAAACACTCATTGTATGTTATCATTTAGTTTGGATTATAATGAGTGAAGGGATGTTTTCAGCACTTTTAAAGTTATATCATGACGAGAATACGTTATTTTATATGAAATGATCATAATATCAGTTATTACTAGACCAACCTGCCGAGTTGCATTTTATAGTGGTCGCTCATTGGCAGTCCACATAATGACATGGAACTATATGAGTAACAAGCGGGGTGGAGTTTTTTTTTTTTTTTTTTTTTTTTTTTTTTTGTGGTGACAGTGGTACTCAACTTTCCTTTCTTGGTTTTCTGTATTGTGCTTAGTTGTTTTGTTTGTGTGCGTTCTATGTCTAACACGTATGCACGACAAATAGTAAATATGTCTCATTTAATATTTTCATGATGATCTGTTTTACAAATTAAAAATGTGGGACGGTCTGACAATGATATTTAGCTTCCAGAAAACAAAATTGGTAACTCTGTCAAACTGGAGATTAATCAGGATTTGTTTTTGTCTAGATATAACAACATCTAAGATATTGTAGATAAATTGCACATGTGTTGTCAGTGATATAAAGCAAGTATCGCTTGGCTTGATAGAGTACACCGTTTTACTAATACTACTTGATTGTATGATACTGTCATATTAAGTTTGATAAATAAGTTGAAATAGGTGTAGAATTCATGTGTATCTGATTCACCAGAGGCACGTGACTGCTATCTTATATATGCAAAGATTATCAACATTTGAACGTTATGCTCGAAATATCCTTATATTACCAAGAATATTTTAACACTACGTGTTGTGTTTTTGTTTTGATTTCCTTCGCCTTGTGTACCCTTTGTTCCCAGTTTCTCTGGATTGTCGATTGCCCCCTTCGGTATTCTCTAACGTTTATTTAATCATAACATTATCATTTGAAATGTGTTGTACTTCATGTTCTCTATGTGAAGTATTGTAGACAATTTAGACAATCTTAATTAAGCTTGTTGGGTGTCTTGATCAAATGACTTTTAAATTATTTGGCTTTATAATATTGCCACTTTCTGTATATCTATTAAAGATATGACTGATTTGAAATATCTAGTATTGAAATAAACAGTTGTTCTTAATTAATGTAAATAATATCAAGAGAAGGGTTTATTCCCTTAGATATGGACGACCTTTTAGCCGATTCTAGCTCTCCTATTTATGTCATTTAGTTTTATTACTCTCGGAGACCTTATATCATTTGGTTTTCCAATCTATATTTTGACAGTACATGTACATGTACTATCTGAAGGTTATTCTAGACCCGTATCGTACCCACTAAATTATATATTTGCATTTTAAATTTAGACTTTTTCAAAACAAAATGTCTAGATTTTATGAACTTAAAAAGGACGACTTCCTTGTTCGTTGTCTAGATCTGATTTAGAACATGATGCAGTAAACAATGCAATGGTACATGTAATCTCTAACATCTAGAAACATAACAGTTGCTTCATGTAAATCCCCAAATTGTCTTTGTTTAATTTGGCTCATTTGATTAATTAAAGGATCATATTATAAAATGAAATCAAGTTTTAAGTAAATAATACATTTTTTTGCAGCTTGGTTGTCTAACATTTATTCACGGGAAATAGTTAATCTATATCATGTATTATTTTCTTTATCATCTGCTTTACAAAATAAAAACATGGAGAGTCTGAAAATGGTATTTAGCGTCCAGAGGGCAAACTTAGCAAAATGGAGAATAATAGAGATACAAATGTATGTTCTTGTCTCGATATATCAACATTATCTAAGATATTATAGATAAATTTCACATGTACTGTGAATGATATAAAGCAAGTATCGCTTGGCTAAATAATAGATGATTGTGTCATATAAAAACATAGATACAGAATTAAGTGCTTAAGACACGCTTCTGTAATAACCTTCATCATGTATCATAGGGTGTACTATTTTACTAATACTACTTAATTGTATAATACTGTCATATTAAGATTGATAAATATGTTGAAAAAGATGTTGAATTCACGTGTATCTAATATACCAGAAGGACGTGACCACTGTCTATTTAATGATTACCAGCATTTGAACGTTATTTCCAAAATATTCTTATATTTTTAAAAATATTTTAACACTATCTGTTGTGTTTTTGTTTTGTTTTGCTTGGGCTTGTGTACCCTTTGTTGGCAGTTTAGATTGTCCTTTTGTGTTTGCCCTTCGGTATTCTCCATTTTTTATTCACAGTTTCACTGAATTGTCCATTTGTGCGTGTCCCTTCGGTATTCTCTAATCTTAATTTCTTAATTATATTTGTTAAGAGGGAGCAGGAGGTAACTTTATGAACTTTTCAATTATTTGGCTTTATAATATTGTCACTTTCTGTTTATATAATGAAGATGTGATTGATTTGAAATATATATTATTGAAATTTACAATTCTTCTTAAATAATGTATTTATTATTAAGACCAAGGTTCTCCTCTCACAGACAGTTTAGGTCCTTTGGTTTTAATACTCTCGAATATTTTAAATTCATTTTGCTTTTCAATCTCAATTGTGAGAGTACATGTACCAGCTGAAGGTTATTCCAGACACGTATCGTACCCAATACATTAAATATCTTTATTTTAAATTTAGATTTTGTCCAAATGCATGTCTAAATTTTATGGATTTGAAAAGCACGACTTCTTTGTTCGTTTAAAAGGATATCAAATTATACATCATATTTCTACCAACGTAAAGTTGTTTAGATTTAAATATGATTTGGAACATGAAACAATAAACAAATACAATGGTAGTCTTTATAGTACTTGTAATGAATAATATATGGAAACATAGCACTTGTTCCATGTACATCACCAAATCTTCTTTGTTTAATTTTAAAAATCATAGGGTCATTTGATAAGTTAAACGGTCATATTATGAAATGAAATAAAGTTCAAAGTAAATAATAAAACGTACAGCTCTACAAAAGGTGTCTGTTTGTTAATAACTATTGCTATGTCGACTTTTACAGCAGTAACATGTAGTATTTGTATGTATATACTTTTATACTTTCAAATTTAAAAAAAAAACGAACTTCATAAATTAACAGCATTTCAATTATTTTTTTATCCATGTCGCAAGCTTCATATTGTAATAACTGTTGTCACAGTGACACATTTAAAACTGTATTTTTTGGTTGAAAAATCATCACTGGATCCCATTGACCTGTTAATTTCGCAACATTTTTCTGCCTCTCCCAACCATGATATTGAATTTCCAATGCCATATGTCATAGTCTTTTCTATGTTCAATGATTTGATTGGAGGGTGTTTGTTTTGTTGATATAAGTGGAATTGTTCACCATCACTCTTTAAGCTTTCTTTCCAATATGGATACAGCTGAAATATTCTCAGGTAATGCTAACCTACAATCAATCATTCAACTTGACATAAAAATTAATGTAATTTCTTGAATTGTTTATGCAAGTGGTGTTTTTGTTAATTTTATTTCAATTATAAATATAGGCGAGAATAAACATATAATTATAACATACTCTTTGCATAGGGGGCAATATTTCCCTAAATATACAGAAAATTTTAATTGATTCTTACATTTTACTAAAATTATTATTAAATCTAATTATACATTATTACTAATGAAATTTACAAAGAGGTTTATTCCAACATGCATACGACTGCTAACTTCCTTGGTTACATGTAAGCACCTTCTTTTTTGACACGAGGTCTCGCATATCTAATTAGTCAAACAGTTGTCTCATTGGATATTTCTACAAAAAATAAATTATAAGCTGTCATTGGACGATACTTTATGATGATAATGGTATATAAAAAATTACATATTCGAAGTTAGTGACTAAATTTCACATAATTCGGATTTAAAGTAGTTTATTCACATTTAGAAATTTACACACATTCACATATATTGGATGGCAATGAAAGACTGGTCTTTCTGTTAATTCTAGGACACACTGTTGTACCCGGGGTGACTTCTAATGGTAGGTTAATAAAACAAAATAGCACATAATGACTACTGTATGTCTAAATATGCTAAATTGCTTCATTTTATTATACAAAATTAAAGTAAACGAACTGTTTTGCAATCATTTTGTTTTGTATTTGAAATGTATTTGTTTGCTTATGCTTATGTGTTTTTTTTTTTAATTATTATTATTAGTATTTCGTTTGTGTTTTTGTTTTTATAATTATTATTTGTTTTTTTGGTATTGTTATTTTTTCCGTGTTTTTTTTCTTTATTTTAATATTTTTGGAGTGTTGTTTAAAGTTTTCTATTTGCATCTTGGTTTTGCTTCTTTTTTTCTTTTTTTTTTATTTTTTGTTGTATTTTTTGTCCAATCAATGTTTTTACGCTTCAAAAATGTTATTGACATTTATATTTTAGTTGAAAGTTGGCTATTGTTTCACTATTTATCTCATACGATGGCCT
>MJUT01045719.1:115966-129358 GCA_002080005.1 Gigantidas platifrons | reverse complement strand
GACATGCTAATGTATCTATGTGGGGCGACATGTGGGGCGACATGTCTATCTGCTGACTGCTGTCTCTGAATCAGGCTAATGTATCTATGTGGGGCGACATGTCTATCTGCTGACTGCTGTCTCTGAATCAGGCTAATGTATCTATGTGGGGCGACATGTCTATCTGCTGACTGCTGTCTCTGAATCAGGCTAATGTATCTATATGGGGCGACATGTCTATCTGATGACAGCTGTTTCAGTGAGCTAGCACTATAAGCAAATCAAATTAAGCATGTTGGTTCAGTACAAAGTGGACCTCATCTTCATCTCATCGTAAATTACCTTGTTGTCGTCATGATATAGGTGAATATTTCTGGGTTGGCGTTAAACAACAATCACTCACTCACGTCTTATATATGTAAGTAATTTCCGGTACTTTCATTAGGCTTAATTACTTCAAAATATCATATTCGTACTTTAATTTGCTTTTAATGAGATTTTTTAAATGAAGAAATGATGCTATTTAAGCATAGGAAATTAAAAAAATCTATACAAAGCACATAGGGCGAGACCAAAACGGGTCGACCAAAGCGACCGTGGCTTGCAGTCTGGAGTGGCACAAAATCATCAGTTTTGTTAGAACCCTCTCTCTAATACATACGTATATATACAGTGTACACACAGTCCGCTGGGCCGTCATGTTTGTCATCGCATGGTCATTGGATTTGCAACTATCTGTGCAATCATTGCCTATCACCACTAAAGTTGAGAGTTCGATCTCGCTCATAGCGAGGAGTACTCGATACAACATTATCTGATCAAGTTTGTCAGTGACTTGCGACATGTCGGTGAAACATTTCTCCGGGTACACCGGTATCCTGCACCAATAAAACTGACTGTCACAATATAATTGGAATATTGTTGAAGGTAGCGCTAAGCACCATAACCTGAACCCACACAATTCTCCTGAAGATGACGACTATTTCTATTCTCTCTAGATGGATTCGGAACAACATCAGTCATACATGTAGACTTAAATCATATGTATTTCACTGGCAACGTATTCCGTTATAAATGATAAGCATCTATTTTTTTAAGCTAAGTATATTCTTTAATACCCGATTTTTAATGGAGTTCTTGCTTCTCAGTATTTAGTATTCACGTTTCTCCCACTTTTGATTTTTTGATATACATGTAGAAAGAAAATTGTGGGAGAAACGTGAATAATGTGTAAAAGGGATTAAAGAAATGTACCTGTAATTAGGCTTACAGTGAATCCAATATACATAAAACTCATGTTTGAAAAGGGAAGAAAATATTAGGGGCCATGTCAACAAAGCTGTCTAAGGACTAAGACATATCCTAGGATGGTCTTAGGATATATCTTAGTCCTAAGTCGGGTCAATGAAAGTGTCTCAAGTTAAGATGTCTCCTAATTATTGTCCTAAAGTTAGGACAACCAAAAAGGTGTCCTAAGACTATCCTAGGATAGTCCTAAGTTAGGATATCGTTAGGATGTCCTAAATTGAACAAACATGGCCGCTGTTTATTTACGTTTGAGAGGAAGGGCACATAATATTCGTCGAAATAGAGTGTTTCGAGACCGAGATAACCCATTGGATTATTTAGACGATAAAGATGTAGCATTTAAAAACAAAATAAACTATTATGCGCAAGGATGCATTGATAGAAGACAAGTCTGTCAAGGTCTGCTGCAAAAAAGGGCAAGGCATTGTATTCACTCCCCCTTTTTAACGCTGTTGGTGGTGACATTTGACAGCTTGCTGAATAAAATACTTTTGTGGCGCACAACTTCATCCAAAAGCGTTTGTAGAGAATTTGGACAGGCTGAATGTTTTTTTTTTTTTAATTTGGAAAAAGTGGGTAGAGATTTAACACTATCAGGTAAGGAATTCCACAACTTTATAGTGGAAGGAAAGAAATACTTGGAACTAGTTTGCAGACGACACCTCTGAGTGCGATAGTCATCATTATTACGGAGATCATATGCTACTGTTTCTCCAATAGCAGTCGGTGGTTTTCCCTTGGCACTCCGATTTCCTCCACCAATAAAGATGACGGCCTCGATATAACTGAAATATTGTTGAAAGTGTCGTTAAACACCATAACTTTAACCCTTATTTCTTATTTTATATAGCTGCTAATATTGCTGAAAGTGGCATTAAACACCAAAAATCAAATCAAGCAAAGTCTTATTTTATATACGTCTCTTTCATTTCCTTTTCAAATACAAAAATCAAGCACAATAATAAAAAACAATCTCTCACATCTAATAGCTGTATTTTAAGACACGGTTCCTGTTTAAGTGAAACATCTTTCCTACTAAACACTCTATTTCATATATTATCTCTTAATAAAGTAAATTGTTATTTTATTACCGAATAATATGGGGAACCGTTAGCAAAGTGTTTAAGACGCCGTAAAAATAAATCGATTCTTCAGTGTATTTGACATTTATAGCACGTGAAACAGTTGTTGAATTATGTTACTGGTTCAATAAAATATTTAATGTAATTTATCAAACGAAAAATGATATATGTAGTTAGATAGAATAAGATTTTACTCTCTGATAACATTTTTTTTTTTATATATAAGAGAATTCTACCAATTACACACGTAACGGAAATTGGTTTTTTTACAGATCGGTGTTAGAATTTTTTTGTTTTTGTTTTTTGTTTTGTTTTGAAAAATGGGAATTTGGACAATTCAATTGATATAATTAGCAACAAAAAATAATATTCACGTACATGAGTAATAAGACGAATCGTGTGAATCGTTACATGAAAATAAGGTCTTTCATAACAAAACAAAATAGGTTTTATTTTTCGGTATTAAGACGTATCGCGTAAATCCGTTACATGAAGGAAAAAAAGGTAGAAGGAAAACAAATCACTGATTTTGACCTCCGTTGATATCATTTGCATATGAAATCTCATCTAGTGATTTATTATGTTTTGAATTTAAGTTCATTCATTTTCATAATTGTTCGACTCTTTGTAAAAAAAGAAGAAAGAAAAGTCATTTGGACTTGAAGAATACAAATCGCTACAGCTTCTGAAGTAATAAAGGTGATTTATGTCTCGGCCGCGGGGTTTTTATAGTAAGCGATTCCACTCTTTATCATTACACATTAGGAGATCTCAGTTGGTTCTAGAAACATTTTCGAGCCATTGCTGAGAAAATATTTTAATGTAAATAAAATATACAATATTTTAAAGTGATCCTAATATAAGTACTCTGTGAACTGGCAGAATGTTGGATTATTACATGTTTTTCTGGATTTTTTGGGTTCCGTTCGTTAAGGAGTATTCAGTTTATGTGAGGTACTCAGCTAAAAGGTCAGTGGTATACATATATAATTTGCGTATTGCATTTCAATATTGCATTCCTCATTTGAATAAAAGTCACGTGGTTGGAATAAAAATAAAGTTAGTTGTCTAATTCGGCATATTTTTTCTGGTTTCTGGTTGCAACAAGTATTTTGCTAGAGACCATTTTATATGTGCCGTTATATCTCTGTTTCGACCACTGTGACAATCATTTACAAAAATAAGACTATTCTCCTTATGTATAGGCGAATTTAGAGAAATTTCAATATTTTGTCTGGTACAGTTGGTGGATTTAAGAGTTTTTCCTTATCTACATGCGTTTCATGTAAAACTTCATTATTTCAAAAATTATACAGAGGTCATTTCTTGACCAATTTTGCTGAAAATTTCGCTTACAAACGCAAAATGTTTTGATTTTTTTCTATATAATCTTCAAATAATATATTGATTTATAGTTTGCAACTTTTCACGATTTAAACACAGTCTTGAATTCTTGAATTTCAAAAATACTATAATTATATAGTAGTTTGTCACCTTTAAATTAAGATTTGTGTGTAAATCGAGATTTAAAAAAAAATCTTAGATTACAAAATTATTTGAAAATTATGAAGACAAATTTCAAAACAATTCCCTTTTGTGGCTAAAATTTCAGCAAGATTGGTTTTATGGTGTTCAACGTCACTTTCAACAATATTTCAGTTACATCGTGGAAGTCAGTTTTATTGGTGTAATATTGGTAAAGAAATTACCTCTGTATATGCTTTTTATTAGTTGTTGAAAAATTGTTGTTTTATATGAAATACATTGTGACGAGGTAACGAACAATTATTTCCATTTGCTGTACCTATGATTTATATATACTTTTGTATCACGAATCTCGAGATGAAGCTAAAAATAAATTAATTCAATTATTATAATTATTATTATGTGTTACGTGTAGTATATTGACATTCGGGTACTTGAAATGGTACATTTAATATTACAAATGTATTACAGTATGTACATTTTTATTACTTGTGCATTTTCCTTCAACTAAATACATTAAAATAATAATAAATGTCATTTTCGTTTAACTTTTTTTTTGTCTTATCTGGTCTTATCTCTTGTCTGCAGAAGCGCTACCTAAATTAATTTGGTCATATAGTTTAGATAGAAAAAGATCAAGTACATTATCTGGTCTAATATTTTATGGTTAAAATTGTATTTTCATTTATTTTAGCTAGAAAAATGCAAAGCAAATTAGTTGTTACAAAATTTTATGTTTAAAATTGTATCTTCATCTATTTTAACTAGGAAACGGACAAGTAAATTAATTACTTGTTGTAATATTTTATAGTTAATATTGTATTTTCAACTATATACATACACTAAATATGTCCCCTCCCCCACCCCCACACATACAAGCACACAATCATAACAAATTTATATTTAATATGGTACTATCATTTGATCCAGTTTTATCCCAACATCATCATTCAAAAATATTCAAACTTTAACATGAGAAAATTTCAATTTTATTAAAGTTCATCGTTTTTATATGGCATTTATACTCTACGCTCAAATTCATTCATAAAATGGATAAAATAAATAAAGGAAATAAAACTTCAATACAATACAAATACGATATAAATCTCTGTCGAGACACAATAATAAATATAAACAAATACAAACGGTTTTTATTAATAAACATATTCCCTGCAGTGTATTTAGGGTGTCACTATATCTTTATAGTCTTATATACATGAGTGTTCCCCAGGATAATGGCCCATTTCTGTAGGAATTTGATTCCTCGGCTGTTGTAAATCTCACGAGATTTAAATTTACAAATATAATCTTTCAAGACAATTCTGTTATGTTGTTTTTAGCAATTTCATCGAGCGTGAATTGTACAATGAACAACCACATTTCGTTAACCTTCATCGTGCAAACGGCCGTATTGTAATGATAGCTAGTTGACAAAACGAATTTGTTATAAAATTATAAAGGCGTAAACATTTAGACTTAGGCAAAATTTTTATAACTTTATAATCTGGGAAACATGAAAATTTGACAGGTTATCACAATGAATAGTGTTAGACAATATATTTAATACAAGACATTCGTATATTTTAATGTTTTAAGTTTCAGGAAATTAACACGAAAAACGTTTCAAATATATAATGTACGTTTCACGCGTGTGTGATCTTGTGAAATTTGCAGGACTGGCTATCATATAGCAAAATCTTCATAGCCTAGGTTTTAGAATAAAAGTGTATCCAAGTTTTATTGGTATTTTGTGAAACGGCGAGTTGAGTGAACTATTATATCAATGTACAATTTACTTCTTTTAATTCAAATACGTAACACATATATTTAATTTTAAGACTCATAATTTGCATATTATTTGTTTTCATCATAAAATTGTATATTCTAAACGAAATTCTAATGTAATTTTATATTTTCTACTCGAATTTTTTTTTAGAATAAAGGAATTAATATTTATTTTGAAATATTACAAATTATATACATTTTGTACTGTCAACATTAAAATTCGTTTTGTAAAGTTTTCTCCTGTTTTGGTGTAATTTAAAAATTCCGTCTAAGAAACCGTGGCACACGAGATACAATATTACACGAAATATGCATATATTCTTAATACATAGTGAAATTGATAGAAATCTACAGAAGCTGTCAATCTAATAAATAAACAATAACAATACAATAATATAGATTAAACATTTCTATTTCTATTTGTTGATATTGGTGAAATTTCTGACCTTCACCGTTTTAAAGTTTCTTTTTATAATTTTGTGCAGAGTGTGCAGAGCTCTGAATTTTGTGTAAAGAATCAACACACGTTATTTTCTACTAAGTTTTAAAATATTGCTACAATTTTAATATAATTTTAAACCATTATATATACATATTTCTTTTTTTATTTTAGCAAAAAATAATATTATATTATAATAAACCGTTATGGATTTTATATTATAATAAAAATGTAGCATAGTTGAAATAAAATTTGAAATGCTGGGAAAACAGTTAGCAGTGATTGGTTCTTTTCAATCATGTAATCCTTGGCTATCAGAGAGATTACAGAAAAAACCAATTTCTATTTAATACAATTCATTAAAATCCTAATAAAAACATTGCTAACTTTAAGGCGCTAAAGTATCAACTACTAAAACAAATTAAGCATTTGACATGAACCTTCCATTTATTTTCTTGTCGAAAAGGAAATATTTGTGTTTATCCGGGTAGACAAATCTGCTCAATTTGCATACTGTGATGACGAATTTCCATTAATCAATCAAAATTCTTGTCACAGCAGTAAAGATATTGTTGACCAATCAGAAAATACATTAATCATTTCTGCATTCTTCAATTAGATTTATTCGATCGAAAGTGAGTGACTTTATTTTGTTTCGTTTATTACTCAATCTTAAGAAACACGAAGCTGCATTAACAAATATATTAAACAGTAGAAAATTATACTGTAAGAAAAATGACAGACTTGTTCATCTTATTTTAGGTAATTTTTTTAAAGCCAATCTCGTCTGCTACTGAAAAAATATGATTTTTTTTTTCACGAAACGAATATTTTAGTTTGACATATGAGAATATTTGTCTATTTTTTTTTATCTATTTATATTTTAAATCCTTATATCGCTATAGCATATGAGAGTACAAATCTTTTGAATCAATTGAGAAATAAAAAAAAGGAAGATTGAGTGAGTGAATGTTGTTTAACGACAACAGAGCAATTTTTCAGCGAGTAAAAGAGAAGAAAAAATAATTGAATAAAAGAACAAAGCTTACTGTCTCTATATTTATTTCAGAATTATATATATATGTGTAAAAAACGTACATTTATCATAATACTATTTTTATATATTTCTATTATTCTTTGTTATTGTTTTTTTTTTTTATTACAAATTATACTTATAGTTTACTTGACATTGCAGATAATTAATATTTTCCCACGGATTGACAATTTTTATATGGAATTTATTAATACATCGTTAGAAAACCTTGTTTTAGTTTTTTATTTTTAATAAAAAAAAAAATGCCTTATAGATGTGTTGTATTAGACATAAAGATTAATAATAAAATATAAATCTGTGGTTGCAAGCAGTGATACAACTAAAATTTTGAAAACCCTTTCTTGATGATTTTGACAGTAAAATTAAGAAATAAATCATGGAAGCCAGAATGTGTTAGGAGGTTTAACATGGATTGGCGGATAAAATTTACTAATATCCGCCAATCCATGTTAAAACTCAAAACACATTCTGGCTTTCATGATTTATTTCGATTCTGATATGTCAAAGAGTACAAATACGGCAGTATACTTTGATTGGAAGCCGGTAATTTATGTTTACGTTTGTGGAAAATGTCACACACAATTTATACTGCCAATGGAAAGTCAGTCACATTCATCGGTACATATGCTAATGAGATTATACCGAATGGATAACTCGCTCGTTTGTTAACAAAGTGAAAGAAGGAGGTCATGTTAGAATTTCTCTTAACTACCTACTGGGTAAATAGATAAACGAAGGTACAAGTACTATCATATATAATAGAGATCTCATAAATGTGGAGATCGGGTAAATCTTCAAACTTTTCCAGGGGCCGTCATGGTTTGATCGTATGGTGGTTGAATTTTCAACTACCCAGGCATTAAGTGCTGCCGATCACCACTAACATTTTGAGTTCGAATCGCGCTCAGGCGAGGTGCACTCGATACAGAGTGGTTTTCTTTGGGTACTCCTGTTTCCCCCAACAGTAAAACTGATAACCACGTTATAGCTTAGATATTGTTGAAAGTGGCATTAAACACTATAACCTTAACCCTTCTATAATCAAAGTGTGTACCACTAAAGAATTATAAGATTATGAAATAAATATTGGTAGGAGGTAAGAAAGGTTGGACAGGCAATGATCGATTCTAGTACAGGTCATGTTTCTTAAGGTTGAAATAAATGACATCACGGACACTAGAAAATCCCTTTCCTACTGAGTTCTAACGAGATGACATCAACTTTCCAATTGTTTACTTCCCATTCAACATTGCAACAACATCTGTAATACGGTGTTTATTGTTCCACAAAACCAGCTTCACTCGCCATTATTTATTGAAATGCTAGAAGAATGAACGGTCAAGTATATATGTTTGGGTTACCGATTTTGCTTCTTTTTCTACAATTTTCCGATGTTTATAATGGAACTGTTCTGAAGGTGTTGTACTTTGCTTCTCATTTCATAGTACAATATTCCGTGGCGTGTGCCTCCTATATTTAGATTAACTTGATAGAAGAGTTTGGAGATATCAAAGGGGTAATCAGAATCCATATATAGAAGAAGAACAGACAACACAATGACTAAAAGAAAAAGTACAAAAGGACAAACAACGATCTACAAAACATACATATAAAACTAAAGATCGAGTAACACGAACCCCACTAAAAACCGGAGGTGAACTCAGATGCTCCGTAAGGGTAATACGTTCCTGCTCCACTAGTGGCACTCGTCGTGTTAATCTAATTACAAACCCGGTAATTAGTCATGAATGAGGAAAGGTCCGGGAAGTGGAACATATCCGTGGTCATTTGTGACACAGATATTCCATAACGGTCAACCAAGTCATGATGGCGACCGTAAAATTTTCTAAGTAATGACTTCAACTTTACCAAAAAGAACCCTTGGTACAGTAGCTTCCTTGTTGGCAGCAAACATCTATGAAGGAAATCCTGATAGGAACCACAAGCTTTGGAATATCTTATACAGTGGTGTATGACACATAAATTAAAGTTGTCACTTGGTACGTGTTACAGTTTCTATAAGGAATTGGTTGATCGCTGCATAGTCTCAGTCTAACAGATGACCAACGATCTGTTTGAAATGTCATTATTTCGATCCTTCCGCGTTGGCTTGTTAACGATATTTTCCTGGAGTAACACGTCGGGTGCAACACGTGGAGCAAGAACAGTTTGAAGAAAGAAAATGGGTAATCAGAGACAGACAATATAATGACCAACAGAAAAAGTGGGTAATCAGAGACAGACAATATAATGACCAACAGAAAAAGTGGGTAATCAGAGACAGACAATATAATGACCAACAGAAAAAGGCAAACAATAGTCGACAGAAAACATAAGATTAAGCAACACAAACCCCACAGTTGTACTCGTGTGTTCCGTAAGGATATGCAGTTCCTTCTCCTATAGTGGCACCCATTATGTTCCTCTTGTCATGAAGCAGGAAAAGTTTTAAATCACATTTCTTTGCAGTCGGTTAATGCGAAAATATACCGCATCAAGATCTGTGTCGATTTAGGGAGCTTACGTTTTTTTTCTTCTGAGATATATTTATTTCTCAAAGTTATATATAACAGGATTGAATTGACGATAGTAATGATCTGATACACACATATATATCCATCAAATAAACAATAAAAAAAAAAACAATAATAAACTATGTGTGACCAAAGCTGATTTTATATAAGCTGTTTAGACCGCTTGGTTTTCTTCCTCCCTATAAGACTTCTTATTTATTTGGTTGTCAAATACTTTAGTAGCTTTGATTGTATTAGATGAAGGTTATTCTAGAAACATGTCGTACGCACTAAGTTTAATACCTTTATGTTATTCCTTTTTTATAAAAAAAAAAAAAAAGAAGAAAAAACCTCGTTTGTCACATACTTTATTTTATTTTGAGAAGAAGAAAAAAATATACAAAAACATAAAAGATGCGAAGTAAATAAAGTAAAAATAAACTTTATATTATTATTAAATCTTATTTGAAAGTCATTGTACAGCCTTGACTGTTTTACCCTGTAATATGTCACATGATATAATACATTGTCAAGTGTATAATTTTGAAATATAGATATCTTCAGTAAATACTGAAACACAGTATTAGAATAAGCAGAGGAAAACATATATTCGGCACCGACATGGTTTATCAGATATATCTATAACAATTATTGAAATCTATAGTTCCTAAAACTGTAATTACATGTATTAATAACTCAGGTTCTCCGCCCTGAGGTATATAGGTGACCAGAGCAGATATTAGCTATCCCGTATAGACCACGTGGTTTACTTGCTCCCAAACACTTCTAAATGATTTGACTTTCCAACGTTTTGTCTACGAGTGTACGTACACATGATGAAGGTTATTTCTGACACGCACTAAATTAGATATCTACGTTTTAATTATAGGGGATACAAGTTTGAAGACATCAAAGGGGAATAAGAAGCCGCAACTCGAATACAGACAAATAATATAATGGGTAAACAGACTATTTGATTTGATTTGGTTTATTGTGTTTAACGCCACTTTCAACAATATTTCAGCTATATCATGACGACCTGTTTTAGTCCCGGTGAGAACCACCGACCCTGGGCAAGCAACTGGTAAACTTTATCACTTGCGGCTGCGAGTCGAGTGCACTTTTTTTGTAATTTACAAAGCCGGGCGCGAACCCACGCCGTATGGGTGATAGGCTTGTATGACTTGTTAGATCCAACGACCTAACTCATTGAGCCACCCTGGCCCCTATTATTAAACGACACGAACAGCTTCTGATATGATAAACTTTATCACACGAACAAATGATATACCGCACTAGAGGTGAGCATACTAATCATTGCACCACAGATAGGGTCTAGAAACTCAAGACTGTAATACACAGCAATCAGTATGAAAATTGGTGGTAAAAACTACGTACAGTCTGATAGGAGTCCAATATCAAATAACATAACTCGAACCGCATTGATGGTGTGATGATTTGCATGCTCACCTCGAGTGTGGTAGATCGTGGGTTCGAGCCTCGATCAGGTCAAACCCTAGACTATAGAATTGGTATTTGTTGCTTCTCTGCTAAGTACGCAGCATTAAGGAGAAAGAGCAAAATTTGGTTGGCTCGGAATCAGGATAATGTGTCCGAGTGGGTGACATGTCTACCCGCGGACTGTTGTTTCAGTGAGCTAGCACTATACAAATCCAACTAAGCGTGTTTGTCTAGTACAAAGCGGACCTCATCACCATTTCATTGAAAATTAACTTGTTCTCGCCATGATATAGCTGAAAAATTGCTGAGGTGGCGTGAAACAACAATCACTCACTCACTAACGTAACTCGTAGTAATGTATAATAATTAGTACATATAATAAATATGTATTAGAAATGGTTGATAAACCACTAGTCGTGCAGTCTGCCTTTATTCAAACATCTTACCTATCATGGTTCCATTTTCAAACATCTTACCTGTCATGAGTGTATAATAGTTCGGGATCGAAAGTGATGGAAATTCAACAGTCGTGTAGTCTGTTCTGATTCCATTATCAAATAACTTTTTGAATCCAGGGAAGTTTACGCTTGGCTGATCAAAATAATCCCATCGAAATCCATCTAAGAGAAACACCATCAATTTGGATCCTGTAGTTACACTAGCGTGTCCAGATAACAACAAAACTGTCATAAACAGATATGGTTGAACAGTCAGCATGTTCTAGCTGCAAAAAATATAAATACTCAGTACCCAGCAAAGATAAATAAGAAAAAAAGAGTTAATGTGTCCTTATATACCCTCTCCTCAGTTCAACTGGGAAACGAAATATAGAGATCACGTTTGAGACAAAGAAAATGTGGTCTTTTAAGACAGGTAACCTCTAATAGAGGCTTAATTCATATAGAATTTTCTATGACAGATTAGAAAAATGTGATCATTCAATGCAGGTGTCTGCTTAATAGAGATGTCCACTTAGACATGTTGTACTGTTTAAGAAAAGCAGTTAATTTGTAAATGTATTCCATCTCATCGGTTCTGTTATAAGGGAAGATTAGTTATTAACTCAGGGAAGATTAGTTATTAACTAACTGTGTAACCCTCTATAAATAAAGAATTTATTATTATTATTATTATTATAACTGTGTTGAGATCAGATGGTATTAGATTAGATTAAACTTATTTGATTGTTATATATAATTCGAATATGACGTTCTTCAAACGCTTTGAGTTCAAACCCGTTTATAATATATATCGACACCCATTGTAATTTATGACGTCATCGACAATTTATAACGATATTTTACCAATTTTTACATATTAGAATCTAACTAATTCATGGTAGCCCGAATTTATATTATTTTTACCACGGGTAGGCACTTAACGCTCTGGGTAAAATAATTGGCATAAAGTGTCTACCCGTGGTAAAAAATAATATAAATTCTGGCTGTCATGAATTATTTAAGAAATTTTATCCCGAGCGTCAACGAGGGATAAAATGCAACGAAAATAATGTTACCCATGTTAAAACGTGATACAAACTCTGGCTTCCATGAATTATTTCGATTCTAGTAGGAAAAATCTAACTTATTTTTTTTAAGTGGAAGTCGGTAATGGAAATGCATTTCATAACAAAATTCACTAACCTTCATGTTTTACAGTTTACAGTTGTTTTTCTTTTATGTATAAATAGACTGTGATGCTATGAAGTTACTGATATTTTCCAATTTAATGGCATTTTGAATTTAGCAACTTAAACAAGTAAAATGGTCACAAAATCTTAAAATAAATCAGTAACCATGTCTTTCAATGTCATGAGCGTTCCTTGTAAAGGACTTCCGGAAGATGTTAAATTTCAAAAGTCAAAGTCCATTGATGGTTGTCTTAAGTATTTATTCCGGAAAAATATAGGTTAAAAACAATACGGGCATTTTTATGTTTGTTATGCACCACAATGCTGTATATGAATACATAAATTCACTAGGGAATTATGTTTGTAATTTGTTCGTCAATACGCATGAGCGAATTAAAATATATCGTGAGTTTTATCACTGTATTATTTATTTGTATTATGATGTGTGTGAATTCCCTTTGATGTTAGGTGTACAATAACTCCTGATACCCACACAGAGGCGGGGCTTAACTGTACTACAACTTCCAGACTGAGATGTTGTAGCACGGTCAAAATGTACAACAACTTCCTAATTATTTCTAAAATAACAAGATACCAACAAAAAAGGATACAGTGAAAATTGCGCACATTTAAATGTCTCGAAGTAACACTAAACA
>MJUT01045719.1:58063-75084 GCA_002080005.1 Gigantidas platifrons | reverse complement strand
TTGCCAGTGTTTCTGGATTGTCCATTCTTGATTTCCCCCTTTGGTTTTCCCTAACGTTTATTTGTTTTGTTTGCCTTCGTCCTGTGTCTTGTGTACCCAATGTTGCCACTTTCTCTGGATTGTCTATTCTTGATTGCCCCTTCCGTTTTCTCTAACGTTTATTTGTTTTGTTTGCCTTCTCTTGTGTACCCAATGTTGTCAGTGTCTCTGGATTGTCCATTCTTGATTGCCCCTAAGGTTTTCTCTAACGTTTATTTGTTTTGTTTGCCTTCGTCCTGTGTCTTGTGTACCCAATGTTGCCAGTGTTTCTGGCTTGTCCATTCTTGATTGCCCCCTTTGGTTTTCTCTAACGTTTATTTGTTTTGTTTGCCTTCGTCCTGTGTCTTGTGTACCCAATGTTGCCAGTGTTTCTGGATTGTCAATTCTTGGTTGCCTCCTTCTGTTTTCTATAACATTTATTTGTTTTGTTTGTCTTCGTCCTGTGTCTTGTGTACCCAATGTTGTCAGTGTTTCTGGATTGTCCATTCTTGGTTGCCTCCTTCGGTTTTCTATAACGTTTATTTGTTTTATTTGCCTTCGTCCTGTGTCTTGTGTACCCAATGTTGTCAGTGTTCTGGATTGTCCATTCTTGGTTACCTCCTTCGGTTTTCTATAACGTTTATTTGTTTTATTTGCCTTCGTCCAGTGTCTTGTGTACCCAATGTTGTCAGTGTTTCTGGATTGTCCATTCTTGGTTGCCTCCTTCGGTTTTCTATAACGTTTATTTGTTTTATTTGCCTTCGTCCTGTGTCTTGTGTACCCAATGTTGCCAGTGTCTCTGGATAGTCCATTCTTGATTGCCCCTTCCACTTTCTCTAACGTGTATTTGTTTTGTTTGTCTTCGTCCTGTGTCTTGTGTACCCAATGTTGCCAGTGTTTCTGGATTGTCCATTCTTGGTTGCCTCCTTCGGTTTTCTCTAACGTTTATTTGTTTTATTTGCCTTCGTCCTGTGTCTTGTGTACCCAATGTTGTCAGTGTTCTGGATTGTCCATTCTTGGTTGCCTCCTTCGGTTTTCTCTAACGTTTATTTGTTTTGTTTGCCTTCGTCCTGTGTCTTGTGTACCCAATGTTGCCAGTGTTTCTGGATTGTCCATTCTTGATTACCCCTTCCGCTTTCTTTAACGTTTATTTGTTTTGTTTGCCTTCGTCCTGTGTCTTGTGTACCCAATGTTGCCACTTTCTCTGGATTGTCCATTCTTGATTACCCCTTCCGCTTTCTTTAACGTTTATTTGTTTTGTTTGCCATCGTCCTGTGTCTTGTGTACCTAATGTTGCCACTTTCTCTGGATTGTCCATTCTTGATTACCCCTTCGGTTTTCTCTAACGTTTACTTGTTTTTTTTGTCTTCGTGTTGTGTATTGTGTGTACCTAATGTTGCCAGTTTTTCTGGATTGTCCATTCTTGATTGCCCCTGTGGTTTCTCTAACATTTATTTGTTTTATTTGTCTTAGTGTTGTGTATTGTGTGTACCTAATGTTGCCAGTTTTTCTGGATTGCCCATTCTTGATTGGCCCTGTGATTTCTCTAACATTTATTTGTTTTATTTGTCTTCTGTTGTGTATTGTGTGTACCTAATGTTGCCAGTTTTTCTGGATTGCCCATTCTTGATTGGCCCTGTGATTTCTCTAACATTTATTTGTTTTATTTGTCTTCTGTTGTGTCTTGTGTGTACCCAATGATGTTAGTTTTTCTGACTTGCCCATTCTTGATTGCCCCTGTGGTTTCTCTAACGTTTATTTCCTGTTTTTGGTATAAGAACGTTTTTTAATACTTTAATTTTTCATTGATGTTATTAATTGATAAAGTTTACCAGTTGCTTGCCCATGGTCGGTGGTTCTCTCCTGGTACTCCGGCTTCCCCCACCACTAAAACTGGTCGCCATGATATACATGTAGCTTAAATATTGCTGAAAGTGGCGTTAAACACCAAAAATCAAATCTTTAGTTGACTTTGAATTTAGGTTTTCTTACTTGTGTTTTTTCTGTGTTCCTCCCGTGGAATTGTGGTGGTTATCTCCCCTGTTTCCCCTGCCATTCTATCAATAAATAGTACTGGCCGTCTCGATATAACCGAAATATTGTTGAAATGAGATAAAATAAAAAAAAGCAAAAAAAAAAGCAAAAAAAAAAGCAAAATACCATACTGTTGAAACAGTTTCAAATTCTAAGAGAAAAATTATAGAAACAGAAGTATAATCGATACCACTAACACACATATACATGTCTTCGTTCCTGGCTTGTTATTGGCACTTCGATGAAAAGTGGCGGGGTTAAACAAGTTTTATGAGACCAAACCTTCCCTCTTAACTGTATTAAGTAGCCACTATCCACCTATCCTTCATGTAGAATGATCCTATTACCTGTATTAAGTAGCCACTATCCACCTATCCTTCATGTAGAATGATCCTATTAACTGTATTAAGTAGCCACTATCCACCTATCCTTCATGTAGAATGATTTGTTTCTTTTAGTAAACTTAATATTAAATTAATATTAAATATTTTTTTGTTTATTTTTATACACAATGTACTACGGTTTAAACCATTACCAGTGTGACTTTGTAGTGTATTTAGATGTATCGTCCGTTGTTTCCACTGATGAATAAAAGTCATCGGTATAATCTGATTGGTCCTGATCATTAAAAAAATCCACGGCAGAATCTGAGAAAAAGCTATCTTGTCTTCCGCTATTTTTAACAACATTTCTATTTTTAGTTTTGACATAAGTCAATTTTTCTTCTTCACTAGAATCGCTGTAATCCGTGAAATAATCAGGATTTCTTCTTCTATTATTTTTCTTTGTTTTTTTACTTTCTAAATCTTGAACTGACTCGGGTTTTTCTCTGTGATTCGCTCGGTACAAGTCTTGACTTTCAATATTGTCTGATGAATAATAATCCGAGTCATAATTGTAGTCACTGAAGATTCCCATTTTCATAGACTCTTCTTTGTTAGATCCTATTTTAAAAATGCGCATTTGTTTATTATTAGTATTGTTTGAAGTCGAAGTCAAACGTTTTGGTTCTGCTTCCCGTTTAGAACTTTCATCGCTGTAAAACTCGTATTCATAAGATTCACCAGAAAAGGGGGAAGTATCATTAGTTTTTGAACGATCTGTGTTCACAGTATATTTTGAAATCAGAAAATTTCCGTCAACATCACTTCCTTTCAAAATGATACGACCGTCTCTACCAGGGAACATGTGTTCCTCTTTGTCATTGCCCTCGTATGTTTCGATTTCGTCGCTACTTTCATCGAAATGACCATCTTCCGTTTCATCGTCGTCATAATAGAAGTCATGGTTGTCTTGATTGAACCAATCATTTCTCCTGTCAAACTCCTTCAATGGTACCTCTATATCAAACTCTTTATACTCCTCTTTTGAAGAATCGTATTCAGTTTCAAAAGAAGACGATGCATAATAATCACTTTCTTTTGATGTCTTAAAACCGATTGCTTTTTTAGCATTCTTATGTATATTCTTTTGAACTTTGGAAATTACTGGACCTAAATCCTGGTCGGGTGTAGCAACCTTCTTATGAACAAATGATTTAAACGGTAATATTACTTTATGTTTACTTCCGGTATAAACACTAGGTTGTGGGATTGGTGATGGTGTTACCGGATCCGTTCGTTGTACATCTGTCATGTCAGGTTTTAAGTTTTTGGTAATAGGAGGTTGAACGGTTTGTTGTAATTGATGATGGTAGGGACGTGTCCATTTTTTGAATTTCCCACTCCCCCGTTTAGCGTACAAAGCTTTTCTTTTCTCATATGCAGTCATCTTTTTTCTCCAATGATTTAATATTAACCTTTTCCTCTGTAATGGCGTCAAGGTAATGCGTTTACCTGAACTAAAGTTGGTTGTATGATTGCTTGTGTATTTATTCGGTCTACCATACACTGTTTTCCGTCTTTGTAATTTTTGAGTTTGATTACGCCTTGGTTTGAGTTTGCGTATTGTATTTGTAATTATTGTAGATTGTGTTTTTCGTCGGATCTGTCTTGGTAATAATTTCTGAAATCGTGACTGTCGGTTTGATTTTAATTTCCATGTTGTATTTTTAGTTCTTTGTGATTGTATACGTCGTCTGCTAGTTTGGTTATTAACTGGCCTACGGTACCTGGAATTGTCTTGCATTTTAAATAGGTCACCATTTGTGTGTCTCCAATGGTTGTTAGTTGTTTTGCTCATACGGCCCCCTTTTCTTCTTCTAGAGATTGGTTTAACAAATGAATTCTTCAAGTCTAATAATTTTCGTTTTTCTTCTTCGTGAATTGGATGACCATTAAAACTAACTGGAGCATTCCCTCTTTCTAGTACTATTGTTACACCCGTATCTGTCGGGTCCGGTCCGTTCCGATTTAATACTAGTGTATCGGGAGCACCTGTCGGACTTGTTGCCTTAGTTATAGAAAAGGCTCTCCCAATCGAAATAACTATAGCGTTTACCCTTTCTGCTTTTAATATGTCGGCCGTTACATATTTAGCGAACATTTGATTGGTTTCAATATTTTGCGCGTTTATCTCTTTGGCAGAGAGAACACCGGAAACATCCCTTTTAACTCGTATAGTTTGAAATGGATGTTTTGAAGATGTACTAGATTGATCAGGAAAATCAAATTTAAATTCTTCACGAAAAGGAAAAAATGGCTCGGATTTCTTATTGAGTAAATGGACTGCTTTCTGTGATAATTTCTTGTTGACCAATTCTAAGAGATTAGTTTTCCGTGATGAATCTATAATAAAATTAAAAAACATATTTAAAATTAAATATCAAACATTTAAATTCTACATATATTCATTACACATGTTAGCTTAAGCAATTGTTGTGTATTTTGTAAAACTAGCAAACAAAAATTACAAGCCTAATATATAGGGATATGATTAGGGTTATGGTGTTTAACGCCACTTTCAACAATATTTCAATATCCGGAGAAAACCACCGACATCTCGTAAGTAACTAACAAAATTTATCACATAATATTGTATCGAGTACACCTCTTCACAACATTAGTGGTGATAGGCTCTGATTGCACAGGTAGTTGTAACTCAACTACCATACGATCAAGACCACGACGGCCCATTGTCTCTCATAGAATTGGCATGTTATGTAATGTATTGTAGAATAAAATCAAAAGGGACACCGTGCCTGACAAAATGAAAGGGTCACCGTGCCTGACAAATTGAAAGGGTCACCTGTCTGACAAAACCAAAAACTAGTTTTAGTTTATTTGTTTAGTATGTCTAGTACCAGATATTTTCTGAAAATTATGACAAGTTGATTTTCCCAAGTCATAGCACCCACCCGTAAAATATAGGTGAATACTAGTACTCCGCTTTTGAAATAGCAACGAATTTGCATAAATTTGCATAACTTGATTTTGTCTTTGTTTTTTGTGATGTGTTTTTTAAATTATTATCAATAAATGTTCTGCATTAGTTCAAATGCATTGCATATTACAAATGATTAAAATGAATTATTGTTAATAAAATGAAAAAAAAAAATGATTTGCACTGAAATATGTAAATATTTACTTTTGTAAATTTCGTTAAAATTAGTTAAAATGCATTGCATATCTTGAAAAGTTGTTTTCATCGATATATTTCCTGTATTGGTTCAAATGCATACATTTATTTTTTGGGGATAAGTTGTTTTCTATGTTAAGTATAAATCTGTATGATAACTGCCACTGATGACAGTCATTGATTGATTGATTGATTAATTGTTGTTTCACGCCAACTTTAGCAGTATTTCAAGTATATAGTGGCGAGTAAATACAGTGATGACAGTGTATGACTCTCTTATGTAAATACATGTTGATGGATCAGGTTAGAACTTATTGAATATTAATATTTTCACTAATTAAACAACATCTACAGCATGTAAATAACAACATTATCATTATATAAATTATAATTGATGAGCTTTTTCAAATTTAATCAATCTTCATCATACAATCAGGATGCATTTACAAGTGACAAAAAACATGCATTTTTATAATTTATTGAAATGAATTACTGTTTTATTAACAGTAAAAATGAAAAATTGTGATTTGCACTGACATATATCAAATATCTAATTTTGTAAATTATTCTAAGGAAACACAAATAATAATATGTTTATTAACCCTTGCAGTCTATTATCTACTGTCAGTTTGGTATTGATAAATTAACCTTGTATAGTGTATATAGATCACAGTTCACAAATAACTAAGCTTCTAGTTATTGATTTACCGGTCAATATTTTATTGCGGTGTTTAATGCCACTTTCAACAATATTGCAGTAATATCGTGGCGGTCTGATTTATTGGTGGAGGAAACCAGAGTACCCGGAGAAAATCACAAACCTGCCGAAGGTCACGGACAAACTTTGTACACCTCGCCCCGATCGAGATTCGAACTCGCAACAACATCAGTGGTGATAGGCACTGATTGCCTGTCAATAATATATCATGCAAGTTAGATATTCCAGTTATCTTACGTAAAACCTATTGAGGATCAATCATAAAAAAAACCCATAAAATGTTTATGTTTTTACATGAAAACATTAACGTCTTGTTACCATGTAATATTTTGCCTTAAGCATAATGCTGAACAATACCCGTCCCTTTCGTAGTCGCCACGATATAACTGAAATATTGTTGAAAGTGGCATTAAAACACCATTACCACAATCCTAACCTGTCGTAGCCAAAAGATGACATAACCTTATATGGTCTTGCAGACTTGCACTTGAACACAAAATGATGTTAGTAGTTGGTTGACAAATTGAAACTCTTGTATTTCCTGATAATCTTAATTTACAAAATAAGGGTAATAACAAGATTACCGAACTCCGAACAATCTTCCAAAGGGAAAGGCAAAACTCATAAGTACACAAACAGACAAATTCAGTCAACAACCGGAAAACTGGGAAAACCGTAATGACCCTGACTTAATACAGGCATTTCCAAAGAAATGGTGGGTTGAATAAGATTGTACGGCGCCAAACCTCCTACTTTCATTACGGGTAAAATGTTCCGGTTGCCACTATAACAGTATTTTAAACAATACTGTCATAGTGACAACAATTGAAGACTATTTAGAATAATGACAGTCATGAATGCCGGAACTAGCTGTAAATGATTATGGTTAGGGTGTTTAACGCCACTGTTCTTCTTCGATATACGGATTCTGATTACCCCTTTGATATCTTCAAAAACTTCTTTTAACAACATTTCAATTGTATCGTGGAAGTCAGCTTTATTGATGAAGGAAACCGGAGTATCCGGAGAAGAAAACCACCGACCTACCGCAATTCACTGAAAAATTTTATCACACAATACTGTATCGAGTACACTTCACCAGATCAAATTTCGAACTCACAACTTTATGAGTAATAGGCAATTATCCAATCGTTACCGTTTATCTTGTATTTAATAAAAGTAAATAACAGCAAAATAATATGGAGAGTGAAGTGTTGCATATTTAAATATACATTGTAATAAAATGAAAAATAAACGTAATGTGCATGCATTAGATATGCACATGGCATACCCTGTTTTGCATGTCATGTCTGTTCTACTGTCGAGACATTATTTTTGTATTTATCTGCCATATCTAAAAGTGTACATTAATCAAATGTGAAATACATGTACATGTATACAAATGTGCTTCCCCCCAACAAAAATTATGATCTCCTTATAATAGCAATCTAAATTTTAATTTGGATATCTACATTTTATTATTACCCCTTGGTCGCTCTGCTGGTGGGCGATGAGATCCCGAGGGTTTCACCGAACAAGTAATCAGTGTTTCTCTCATTATTACGGCATTTTAACCCCGCTGAACCAATGGTGGAAAAATCAGTAATCCTCTAGTGGATTAAAATGTCTCGTGCCTTTCCCCGCATTTGACTCGTTTGACTCGTTTGACGGCTTTTGAAATAAAGTTTGTGTTAAATAATGGGAGAAACAAATTCTCCTTCAGTTGCCCTTGTTGGTTACGATATTTCTCTACTCTCGAGAGATAAATTTAGAAATATCGTAGCCCACGGGCAACTGAAGGAGAATCTATATTTCTGCGCTCACACGGTCATTTATTATTGAATTTCACAGTCCCAAATATAATGCAATTATTATTGGAACCAATGTTCATCTCTCTCTTAGACATAGCCAGCTTTAGCAGATATTAGGCCCTTTGGTATTCTATCTCCGAAAGTAAGACCTTTAACACAAGTTTGAAGATACTAAAGGGGCAAATCGAAGTAGGACATATAATACTATGGGCAAAAGAAAAAATGACAAAAGTATAAACAATGATCTACAAAACACTACACAGAAAAAAAAACAAAAAACAAAAAAAAACAAGAATTCTGAGAGTATTGCACATAGCAATACATTGTCCCCTACCGGCCGCAAAAATCAGAGGACCTAAAATATTAGAAGTATCACCTTGCAGTGACTAGATTTTAAATTACAAGTTCAAGGGCCATAACTCAGCCAACAATCATTCGACCGGAACGAAATTCGAACTTAAACTGTAACTCATCTAGATATAGCCACATACCAAATATCAAGTCAATATATGAAAGGACGTCAAAAAAAGACCGGAAAACTTAAAATTTTAATGTGACCGACGGACGGACGGAACTTAAAACTATAGTCCCCTTCGGCTTCGCCGGTAGGGGACTAAAACACTAAAGCTGCCGTTCAGTGAGGGTTAGCAGTTCATTTAGCTTTTCAAGATGTTGAGGCTACAAATGATGGTTATTTCAGAAAGGCGTTGTGCGTACCAAATTAGATATATACGTCTTAACATCTTTCTTAACCAAGCTAACATTCTCATATTCCTCAACCGATTCAAGGGATGGCTCTGTCAATTATTCATACCATTTATTTTTGAATGTCTAACAGTAAATTTGTGTAATTAACAAAATATGTAATATCTACCAAACCAATGACATTTTCATTTAGGAGATAACTGTATTGTATTGGAAAATTTCACGGCATCAATTGGAGATGTGATGGTGGCAAATTGAGCTTACCCGTAAAAACTACAGCATTAAATCCGTAATTGATGCCGTAAAGATTTCAAACATAATACAGTTATCTCCATTCTAATGTAATCATGTGTATTGCCACATTATTGACAAGATGACGTAAGCGGTAATCGGCTAAAATTCTAAAAAAACTTCTCATGATATTTCAACCGTGGAATTGATACCGTGATTTGATTTTTGGTGTTTAACGCCACTTTCAACAATATTTCAGCTATATCATGGTGACCAGTTTTAGTGGTGGAGGAAGCCGGAGTACCAGGAGAGAACAATCGACCATGGGCAAGCAACTGGTAAACTTTATCACTTGCGGTTGCGAGTCAAGTGCATCCTTTTTTGTAATTTACAAAGCAGGGCGCGAACCCACGCCGTATTGGTGATAGGCTTGTATGAGTTTTTAGATCCAGCGACCTAACTCATTGAGCCCACCCGGGCCCGAATTGATACCGTGAAAATTACAGCATTGTCCAATCACAAACCAGGAATATTAAACAACTACATTAGAATTAATAGTATTTGTTCAATGTTCTATGTAATCTAATTAAAAAAAATGCTTTTCTCTGGTTATATAGTATACAACGTTAGAGGATACAGAGGGGGCAATCAAATATGAACAGTCCAGAGAAACTGGCAACACATGGTACACAAGACGGAGAAAACAAAACATAACAAAAACAAAACTCAACTCAATATGTGTTGGACACCACTATACGCAAGCAAGCACAAATAACGCAAATAAGACATGAATACTCCTACAAACATGGCTTATATGCGAAAATCGTAACGGACATCACAATTATGCGCAAACACGAATAAAGCACAATAAAAATATTACTTAAAAGAACTTGTTACAAGTTACTGCATAAACAAAGTTTGTAACAGACCAACGTACGATCTCCCTTTTGAAATCTCACTCCAGTAGTTGGGAAATAAAAGTATTACGGAAGGTGCCTAAACATGTAAGTATAAATATGTTCTACATCTAATAAACAATTTGATTTAGAGTTGTTCTGCGTAGTCATTGGCATACAGGGTGCACATTGAAAGCAGAACCAATATCCCAAAATGAACCTCTTAAAGGTAAAGAAAACCAGGTACATTGTAACTCTTATTTGAAAATAACTATTCAAACAAAACAATGGTACATCATAGTAAACTATAACACATTAAAGAATCAGAAACATGCTGGTCTCCAACGAGGACAATTACTTTCCTTGGATGTTCATGACTGTAAGTCAAGTTGCTACTTGCACCTCCACCCCTCATGTCATGTCACGTGGAAGAGATAACGTTAGATGGAAGAAATAGCTAAGGCCAGTGCGGAATCTACACTATGCAAACCCCTTTGAAACAGCTTGTCTATATCGGTAGTAGTTAGCTTATCTGCTGCATCTGGTTTATCCCCATAAGCAAGACTTGTTAACTGTTTTTGCTTTGACTGTAGGACGAAGAGTTTGAAGACACCAAAGTGGCAATCAGAATCCGTAAATCCAAGGTGAGAGAACATGTTATCCTTGTATGAAAGGCGCCAAAAGTTTCCGAAAATTGTGTGTCCAAGATGTTGCCCTTTCCGGAACTAGTCAATTTAACATTGGTTTCATTGGCAGATCATACTCATCATTTGACCCTCAGAATATAAACTTTATTGACCATTATGAAAAATCTAAATTGAGGTACACAATTAGACATATGGATCTAACAATTGCCAAAGAAATTCTTTAGACGAGTTAATCGGATTTGGGGNTAATAATAATAATAATAATAATAATAATAATAAAAAGAAGAGGTGGAGTAAAAGCAATCAGTTTTCCAATAAAAACGAATAAGATGAAAAATTAACAAACTTTAAAGCCAGAAAAAGGGCAGACAATACAATGGTCAACAGACAAAAGACAAGAAGACAGGCAATGGTGGACAAAGCGGTTCACCGGACAAAATACTACTACTGTTCACAACAATGTATAATTATAGTCTGAAAATAAATATACAATATTATATAGATAGGTGTGAATTATGGAGATTTATCCTTGAAATAAATTCCGATATTTCACATGTGAAATATCAGTTTTTTCCCGCCAGAACTACTTTTAGACAACTATAAGTGTAGTGGTTACGTCCCTTGTTGTGTTACGGTGAATACACACATGATTGTAAACTGAAACAATTAAACAAATGAAAAAGTTTTAGTACTTTTATAAATTATTATAATTGAATCATTTTATTGATACATTAAAATCAAACACTTCCTTATTCTAAATCGAATCATTTCACTGGCATAACACAACAGATTTAAATATAAACAAACAACGGAAATGTTAAAAGTGTATTGTAGATTGTCAGTTTCCTACTTCCTTTCACCACCCCTTTTCAATGAAAAATCGTCTGTGTTGAACTATCTTAAAATTAAAAAAAACAAAACAAAATGTCTGATCATTTTGACGCTTATACGGCAGCTGTAGTCTCAAAATTTTTAGAAGAAAATGATTTTGAATTTGGAAAATGTGGAAATGCCAGAATTTAATATTCTAGATGTCCAAACAAATGTTCCAAATTCCAATGGCGATACAAATGAAAATGTATATCAAACTAAAGACCAGTCGGGTAGATTTCAGAACGTTTCATTTGAGGACATTGATTCATTCGTTAGTTCGAATTCTGTTACACATGAAATACACACGACTCGGACAATAATAACACATCGTGCCTGGTTCAGATAAATCGGACTGACATTAGTCGCAATTGCAATGAATTTTTCCACAACAACTTTACAAATCCGCCCATATTCAAATAAAATTCAGAAACTAGTCCTTCATTTAAATTTCCAATTTTTTTCATCGAAGCGACAGCACTTGACTTGTTTGAATGTGCGGCCATATTGATTACACACTATCATTGCTCGTAGATTTATACGCGTGGAATGAAATATACAAATTAAATAAAATAATATAAAAGAAATTTTGGAAGTCTATATAATAAACAGTATAACTAATCATAGATTTTGAATATCAAAATAAGACCACTCGTGACCGAATACGCATTAAGGATTAAACTCGTGGACGGAACAAGTTCCGCCCACTCGTTTAAATCCTTATGCGTACTTCGGTCTCTCGTGGTCTTATTTTGATATTCAAAATCTACGATTAGTTATACTATATATATTGGTGTATTGACGGTAAATATAGAATTGATGTGACGAGGCTTAGAAACGGAGAAAGACGAACTTTAGCGAGTCTTTATATCCGTTTTGCGCCGACCCACAGAAATTGTATATTTACCGTCAATACACCAATATTGTATTTATCCTGCAACAAAATTTGCAAAAAAATGTTATCTAGTTTAATAATAAAAAAAGATAACGAAAACCCCATTGATACCTCAATAGTAGTTCCAGTAAGGGGCGTGGGTTAACAGCTTTATTAGGCTAATGTGAAAAGTGTTATTATGACAGGGAGATGGCTTAATAGCTTTATTAGGCTAATGTGAAAAGTGTTATTATGACACTGTCATAATAAAGCTATTGTTTATTTCAACCCATTTATTATGACCAAAAAAAATAACACAATTGCAGGATAAAATTTGTGAAAAGGCCATCATCATTGTATCAGAATAATGTATATCATACCACCATACTGACATAGAAATCAATCCAGCAAAGATTTAAAAAATCTGTCTTTCAAGAAGTTCGAGAATGCCTGCCCTTTTTAAAGAACAAACTTGAATGTTGATTTGAAATATTGAAGCTAAAGGACTAATTTTTCAGGATTGACGTTTAACACACTTTAAACCATATAATCAGACTGAGTAATTAATTAAATGTATGTCTTTCAAGATGTATTCACCCTCCCCTTCCCCCTTTTTTAAAGAACAAACTAGATTGTGCTTTTGAAATAATAACAAAGACATGGGACTCTAGTTATCAGTAACGGTGATTAATTATTATGTACGTTAAACATTTACTCAGACAGAGTACTGATTAAAATATGTGTTTCAAGAAATGTCAGACCCCCTTTTTAAAGAGCGAACTTGATCGTGTATTTGAAATAAGTGAAACTAAGGGACTGTAGTTGTCAGTAACGGCGATAAATGTATGTTAAACCAGATACATGTACATGCACTTCGAAATATTACTGATTTCAAAATCTGTCTTCTTTCAAGAAGTTTAAGTCCCTCATTTTAAAGAAGAAATTCGATGATTTATTTGAAATAGTAACCAAACCAAGGGATTTCAATTATCAGTAATGGTGTTTAATGTACACATTATATATATATAATATATATATATATCCAGAAATATTACTGATAACAATATCCGTCTTTCAAGATGTAAGGAATAAACTTGATGGCATATTTGAAATAAGAACGAAGAAGATGGACCCAAATTAATAAACACTATACCATATGCTCACACAGAGCACTGATTTAAAAACTCTTGTCTTTCAAATTTTTTTGGACGCCTTTGATAACAAATTTGATGCTGTATTTGAAATAATTAAATGAAAGGAATAAACTTGATGGCATATTTGAAATAAGAACGAAGAAGATGGACCCAAATTAATAAACACTATACCATATGCTCACACAGAGCACTGATTAAAAAACTCCTGTCTTTCAAATTTTTTTGGACGCCTTTAACAACAAATTTGATGCTGTATTTGAAATAATTAACAATGTACGGTGTGCTAAATAATCAGAGAGAGAGAACTGATTTAAAAAGTGTTTTTCAAGATGTCTTAGCCCCCTACCCTCTCAAGATGTCTTAGTCCCCTACCCTCTCAAGATGTCTTAGTCCCCTACCCTCTCAAGATGTCTTAGCCCCATATCCTCTCAAGATGTCTTAGTCCCCTACCCTCTCAAGATGTCTTAGTCCCCTACCCTCTCAAGATGTCTTAGTCCCCTACCCTCTCAAGATGTCTTAGCCCCATACGCTCCTTTAAAGAACAAATCGAAATAATAACAAAACTAAGGTTGACTATACCACAACCAGCAATGGCGGTAAAAATACCAATAGAAAATAATAATATGAAATGTACATACATACTGCCATCATTATTAGAACTGTCAACATACAGGTGCAGACCAAAATACCCTTCCGAATGAAGCATGTCTTCATAGTTCCGAATTATTTCATTACCATCCATATCTAGACATTTCTGTATATATGTCATCACCCCATGCTTTCCTATGTCAAACTAAAAGCATTGTTTTAGTGGTTTCGTGTTATGAATTTTAATAAGTATGTATATTTTTTTAAATCTATATATGATATCTACAAGCCATATGTGTAAATGAAAGGTATGTTAAACGTCAGTGTAAATAGATTAATAAGCTAATTACCTAATAATAGACAATATAACTTAAATGTCATCTAAGCAGAACGATGCGCTTCAGTGGGTAATTTTCAATAACAACTATATCTAGTACACCATTACACTGATGGGAGAAGACTGTCTAAGTTGTTTAAATTGTGTCTTATTCTTTTGTCTTTTTGAACAATAAAATACAGTGTCGAAACACTGGCTACTAGGTGGGTGATAACCTCAGGGACTAATACTCCACGAGCGGAGGTATTGACCCTCTGATAGTAATAAAAACGTTGAGATCTAATATAATGTTAATGGCGTGTTCCTAGAATAACCTTCATCAAATACACTCATACTAAAATGAATAGAAACAAAATAATGTAAAAGTCTTTGGGGACCAGAAACTTAAAAGGGCCTAAACAGGATGGCCAAAAACCGGCTAAGGTCACATTTATCTGAGTGTTAAAGTAATACCGGTACAAACTTAAAAGGGCCTAAACAAGATGACAAAAAAAAACCGGTTAAGGTCACATTTATCTGAGTGTTAAAGTAATACCGGTACAAACTTAAAAGGTCCTAAACAGGATGGCCAAAAACCGGCTAAGGTCACATTTATATAAGTGTTAAAGTAATACCGGTACAAACTTAAAAGGGCCTAAACAGGATGGCCAAAAACCGGCTAAGGTCACATTTATATAAGTTTTAAAGTAATACCGGTACAAACTTAAAAGGGCCTAAACAGGATGGCCAAAAACCGGCTAAGGTCACATTTATCTGAGTGTTAAAGTAATACATTTTAAGTCTATATTATTATTCTTGGATAAAAGTTTATTAGTTCACATTTTACATAAGACAGCTGCAGCAGACATTTAATGGACGATGAAAGAAGAGTTTGAAGATATCAAAGGGGTAATCAGAATCCATATATCGAAGAAGAACAGACAACACAATGACCGAAAGAAAAAGCACAAAAGGAAAAACAACCGGCGATCTACAAAACATACATATACAACTAAAGATCGAGTAATACGAACCCCACTAAAAAGAATCGAAATTACACGGCACTATGATATTTATTACCGTTATCTACAGACTGGACAGTTTATTTAGACACTTGTTAATCTCCATGTTTATTACCATATAAAGTCTCGTATTATCTATACTCTCAAGTATAAGGCAAAATAATAAAGAAAACGCAAATATCAATTTGCCGACAGCCCGCCGTACGTAATGGACGCCGGAATTATTATTAACAGAAAACTGTTATGTTACATGTCAGTTGTAATCAATTCGCAATGTACACAACCAACATTTCAAACAAAACTATATATTGCATAATTAGAATTCCGTCACAGATGGGCAAGTCCGTCCAGGAAAAACCAAAGAAATTTGGAAACCTGTATCCGATGACAATGCTCGAACCCATCTCTGGACAATCAGGTGTCGGACCTCACCTTAAAAAATTTGCAACAAAGATGCAAATAGTAAATAATGTAAAACTAACATACAGACATATTTTTTGTTGTTACACGTATGCACGACGGCTAGAAAGTGAAGAGAACCAAACGAACACACCTAAAATCCCAACCGCAAGACAATGTTCTTATTGGTCAATTTAGACCATTACCGTATGGATATTCATTAGTATCAAACCGAAAATACAATATTTTCCCGATATACTTCGAAAAGCGGGAAAATATTATTATACAATTGAAATCGCAAAATTAATTAGGGCTAAGGTTTGGCTCCGAAGTGACGTGTAGCGAATTTACACGTGGGGAAAACTAGCTGGTAGATATAAAAATAAAACTGGTTTCAGCTAAATGTTCTATTGATAAATCCAAATGATAATTTACAAAACAAATAATTATAAGTGTTCACATATGGTAGTCCAATATACAAACAAACGTAACAATTACGGTAAGTCCAGTATAACAATGAAATGTTCACATATAATGGTAGTCCTCTATAACAATTACGGTAAGTCCAGTTTAACAATGAAATGTTCACATATGGTAGTCCAATATAATAACGACAATACACAACATACGTACGATGTCCGTACACTATTCAATCAGGATTCCTAATTTATTTTACACTGTTTCGAATCTGAATTTATACAAATGTTCATGACAACGACTTGTTGTTACTCGTAAAATGACATGTTGAAACGTATCGGATTAAATGCAAATTATAACAATAGATATGAAATTAACAAAAACTGAGTAATTAAAACTTTATCTCCTTAATTTGACACATTTGACTTCAAATGATTAATTTGAAAATGAGAATAGACATATTGAATTAACAAAAAGTTCCCGAAATAATCGAATTTATATTGAAAACATTTTAAATAAATTTTGATAAAATTTACGTTACGACAGAAGTATCAGTTCAGTTAGTTTCAAGGTAAGACTTCCGTATGGCACCCCCACCCAATTTTTTTTATAAATTGATTTTAAAATAAAGGTCAGGATAAAGTGTTAGTTAGTTGGGTTGGTAAATAGTGAAAATAGTACTATCTTATTTTAGATGAAACTTAGCCTTCTAACACTGAGGAAGAAGAATCTTAGTTTTGATAATAATTACATTACTTGGACATATATATTCTCTATATTCTCATTTTTACTTTTCTGTGTGTGT
>MJUT01045719.1:45816-57543 GCA_002080005.1 Gigantidas platifrons | reverse complement strand
TACCCCTTTGGTATCCTCAAGCTCTTCTTACCCCTTTGGTATCCTCAAGCTCTTCTTACCCCTTTGGTATCCTCAAGCTCTTCTTACCCCTTTGGTATCCTCAAGCTCTTCTTACCCCTTTGGTAT
This sequence comes from Gigantidas platifrons, assembly GCA_002080005.1. NCBI lineage: Eukaryota > Metazoa > Mollusca > Bivalvia > Mytilida > Modiolidae > Gigantidas > Gigantidas platifrons. Next base: position 57,417 of record MJUT01045719.1, on the reverse strand, counting down.
CCTCAAGCTCTTCTTACCCCTTTGGTATCCTCAAGCTCTTCTTACCCCTTTGGTATCCTCAAGCTCTTCTTGGTGTGTAAATCCTTGGAAGTTCTTCTGGCTTTATTCTTTATGTTCAAACAAAGGGCTAGAACAGTATACCAATGCCGTGGTTGATGTACACATCAATGGAAGTTCTTCTGGCTTTATTTTCTATATTCAAACAAAGGGCTAGAACAGTATACCAATGCCGTGGTTGATGTACACATCAATGGAAGTTCTTCTGGCTTTATTTTTTATGTTCAAACAAAGGGCTAGAACAATATACCAATGCCGTGGTTGATGTACACATCAATGGAAGTTCTTCTGGCTTTATTCTTTATATTCAAACAAAGGGCTAGAACAGTATACCAATGCCGTGGTTGATGTACACATTAATGGAAGTTCTTCTGGCTTTATTCTTTATGTTCAAACAAAGGGATAGAACAGTATACCAATGCCGTGGTTGATGTACACAGCAATGGAAGTTCTTCTGGCTTTATTCTTTATGTTCAAACAAAGGGCTAGAACAGTATACCAATGCGTGGTTGATGTACACATCAATGGAAGTTCTTCTGGTTTTATTTTTTATGTTCAAACAAAGGGCTAGAACAGTATACCAATGCCGTGGTTGATGTACACATCAATGGAAGTTCTTCTGGCTTTATTCTTTATATTCAAACAAAGGGATAGAACAATATACCAATGCCGTGGTTGATGTACACATCAATGGAAGTTCTTCTGGCTTTATTTTTTATATTCAAACAAAGGGCTAGAACAGTATACCAATGCCGTGGTTGATGTACACATCAATGGAAGTTCTTCTGGCTTTATTTTTTATGTTCAAACAAAGGGCTAGAACAGTATACCAATGCCGTGGTTGATGTACACATCAATGGAAGTTCTTCTGGCTTTATTCTTTATGTTCAAACAAAGGGCTAGAACAGTATACCAATGCCGTGGTTGATCTACACATCAATGGAAGTTCTTCTGGCTTTATTTTTTATATTCAAACAAAGGGCTAGAACAGTATACCAATGCCGTGGTTGATGTACACATTAATGGAAGTTCTTCTGGCTTTATTTTTATGTTCAAACAAAGGTCTAGAACAGTATACCAATGCCGTGGTTGATGTACACATCAATGGAAGTTCTTCTGGCTTTATTTTTTATATTCAAACAAAGGGCTAGAACAGTATACCAATGTCGTGGTTGATGTACACATCAATGGAAGTTCTTCTGGCTTTATTTTTTATATTCAAACAAAGGTCTAGAACAGTATACCAATGCCGTGGTTGATGTACACATCAATGGAAGTTCTTCTGGCTTTATTCTTTATGTTCAAACAAAGAGCTAGAACAGTATACCAATGTCGTGGTTGATGTACACATCAATGGAAGTTCTTCTTACTGCATTAGTTATGTTCAAACAAAAGTGTCATTGGTCGTCGATATAATACATTGATGTGTGTCAACTACTGGTGAACCGTATCGGTGGTGTAATGGTGTAATGGTTCGCGTGCTCGCCCCGAGTGTGGTAGATCGTGGGTTCGAGCACCCGATCGGGTCAAACCAAAGACTATAAAATTGGTATTTGTTACTTCTCCGATAACTACGCACAATTAAGGAGAAAGAGCAAAGACTGGTTGGCTCGGAATCAGGTTAATGTGTCCGAGTGAGGCGACATGTTTATCCGCGGACTGTTGGTTCAGTGAGTTTGCACTATGAAAATTCAAGTAAGCGTGTTGGTCTAGTACAAAGCGGACCTCATCATCCTCCATCATTGAAAATTAACTTGTTCTCGCTATGATATATCTGAAAATTGCCGAGTTGGCGTTAAACAACAATCACTCACTCCTTTGAATAATTTATTATTAGCAAATTCATAATATTTCTACTTTGAGTAGCAAATATTCTATGCTGTTTATTCCGTCAGGATTAAATATTTTTCCGCATGAATAAATATAATGCAATATTTGTTCCATTCCAACGGAAATATCACATTAGATCGAGTTTTGTTTGGTACTGCGATAATACGTGTATGTATGAAAATAACAAATATTCAAAGCATAAAAATTAACAACATGTTTTTGAAAAGTGAGATAATAAAGGATGGATTCGTGAAATATAATTCACTCTTCATGCCACAGAATACCACGGCCACGAAACTAATGAAGATATTTCTACTAGTGTCCTCCATGAAATAATGTCCTCCAGACAAAATATCATATGCAATATTGTCCATGGACATTATTTCATAATGAAATAGTGTCCTGGACATTATTTCATAACGAAATTGTGTCATCCATCATGAGATATTGTCCATTCTTACTGGACATTATTTAACTGTGAAATAATGTCCGACATCAACTGGATATATGATATTTTTATGCTTCACATATTTATACTATACTTTATTTCAAAATAGAAGAGATATCTTTGTCATAGAAATGATATTTATTACACTATATTTGATTCAATTTGAAATATATTTACAAACAATGTCCAAGTTTTGAATTAGAATTAGAATTATCGCCCTTTGTCAGGACACATTTTCACTATGCTATATTGTCCTCTAAGACGATATTATACTGTCCAGATAAAGGACAAAATATCATAGATAAGACAAAATTCCATGACAATATAATCATGAAATATTGTCCTGGAGGACATAATTTCACAGGGCATAATTTTGCTTTACATTTGCACATACAATATATTGCACACTTTAAATCTGGCTGTAGTTTTATTACTCTCAGAGATCCGTGTAATAATCTACAACCTAGATGTGATATTGCGTGGTTTCATGTTACAAAACATTTATACCACGGTTTTCCGTGTTAAACGGTTAAACAATCGAGCGCGAAGAGTTATTAAACGCGTTCGATTTTTTAACCGTGAAACTCATGATTTTTCCACACTTTTTATTAAGAACATAGATCAATGTATTATAAATTATGATAATATTATAGTAATGGGTGACGTACATTTTGATATGTTAAACGATAAAAAATGTCAAACTTTAAAAGATTTATGTGATGTCCTTGATTTTTCACAATTAGTTTTAAAACCAACATGTTTTATGAAAAATTGTATCCCATCATTGGTGGATGTGGTTTTAACAAATCAGAAAAATAAATGTTTTAATATACACAATTTTCCTACAGGTATTAGTGACTGTCATAACATAATCGCAGTCACAATAAAAGGGGACGTCCCAGTCCAGAAAAGACAAATAATAACTTACAGAAGTTATAAAAATTTTGATACTGATAGCTTTAATTGTGATCTTGAGAACATTTCATTCCCAGATATTGAGAATTTATCAACATCTAGTGAAGTACACAATGTATATAATGAATATCAAAATGCCTTTAAAAGTGTACTTGATAAACACGCTCCAGTGAAAAATAGACAACCCCGTAAAAATCCACTTCCGTGTATGAACAGTGAATTAAGAGGAGCCATATACAGAAAACATATGTTTTATTCCCAATATACAAAAAATCGCAACACAAAAACATGGGAAAAATTTAGAAAGCAGCGAAATTTGGTAACAAAATTAAAAAAGAATTCTATGAAAACTTATTTTCTTGAACGCTGTACGGGTGGGGCTAAAAATGTCAACTTCTGGAAAACTGTTAAACCATTTTTCTCTAAAAAAATGTAACTCTGGGGATCAGAAAATAATTCTGTGTGAAGACAATAAAATTTTAAATGATACATGTGAAGTTTCTGAAAAGTTTAATACTTTCTTCTCTACAGTTGCTGATAAAATTGGGGAAAACATTGTATATGACCCTGCTACTCACCCTAGTATAGTGGAAATACAAAATCATGTGGATGTGGAGAAAAATTTTGAATTCCAGCATATAACATCTGATAAAATTGAAAAAATTATAGATAAAATAAATATAAAAAAAGCCTCTGGGTTTGATAACATTCCAGCCAAAGTTATCAAACAGTGTAAACCAATAGTATCCAACCAGTTAACATCATTGATAAACTTGTCTATTGACACTGGTGTATTTCCTGATTCTCTTAAAAAAGCTCAGGTAACACCATTACACAAGAAAAATTACCCATTAAGTAAAACAAATTATAGACCTGTGAGTGTCCTTCCTGTTTTTTCTAAAATTTTTGAAAAGGTATTTGAAACACAATTATCTGATTTTTTCGACTCAATATTTAACCCTTTTTTGTGTGCATTCCGACGTGGACATGGTTGCCAGACCACGTTGCTCAGACTTCTAGAAGATTGGCGTGAAGCCTTAGACAAAAATTATTATATAGCAGCAGTTCTGATGGACCTTTCAAAGGCTTTTGATTGCCTACCACATGCCATACTGCTAGACAAATTGTCAGCTTATGGAGTTTCAGATCATTCGGTCTCGTTACTAAAATCATACTTATCAAACAGAAAACAACAAATAAAGGTCAATAGTGTTCTGAGCAACTGGGCTGACATCCATAAAGGGGTTCCGCAAGGATCTATACTTGGACCCCTCTTATTCAATGTCTTCTTAAACGATATATTTTTATTCATTAAAGACAGTTCTCTGTATAATTATGCAGACGATAATACCCTTTCCTTTGGCAGTCCCGATTTTGATCTACTTATTTCTACTCTAGAGTCTGACTCAAATCAGCTCATTGAATGGTTCAAAATTAACAAAATGCAGGCTAATCCTGATAAATTTCAAGTTTTGGCAGTGGGGAAGAAAACCTATGAAAAACGTCCAACTATAAATATACAAAATTTTGAACTAACATGTGAAGACAGTGTTAAATTACTTGGCATTGAGATCGATTATCAATTAAATTTTGACACACATATAAGTACAATCTGCAGGAAGGCATCCCAACAGCTGAACATTCTCAAACGTTTAGGCCCCTATTTGAACAGATTAAACAAACTTACAATTTTCCATACTTTTATTCTTAGTAATTTTAACTTTTGCCCTTTGGCCTGGCATTTTTGTACCGAGAAAAATTCCAAAAAGATAGAAAAAGTGCAAGAAAGAGCACTTTGTTTTGTGTATGAGGATTACAATAGCTCATATGATAATTTATTGAAAAAAGCAAAGGTGCCTTCCTTGCAGATTCGTAGAATGAGAACTATGGCCCTGGAAACATTTAAGATTATGAATAAACTGTCGCCATCATGTCTTCATAACCTTGTGCATTTACGAAATTCAAAATATTATTTTAGATACAACAATATCCTGGACATTCCACAGGTCAGAAAATCAAGGTATGGCAAAAAAACATTTAAATTTGCTGCTGCTACATTGTGGAACAGCCTCCCAGACCATTTCAGGACTGAAAACAGTTTTTCTCAATTTAAGAGCTTAATGCAGTCCTGGAACGGTACTAAATGTTGCTGTTCTGCATGTAGATGATAATATTCTGCTACTGGTTTGCTCTTTTTATTTGCATATAGCTTTTAAATATATATTACTAAATGATGCTGTTCTGCATGTAGATGATAATATTCTGCTACTGGTTTGCTCTTTTTATTTGCATATAGCTTTTAGATATATATTGCTTTGTTTTAGGGCTTGTCAATTTTTTATCCAAACATGCTTAATTTTCTGCTTTATTATGTCATGCTGCATGTAGATGCCGGTGGCGACCCAGCGAGGCATTGCCACCTGGGCCCCGGCCGGCATCTACATTGTATATACAGTATTTGATTTTATTTGCTTCGCATGTTTTATCATTGATGTGTATATTTTTATGCTGTATGCTGTTTTCTTGTTTTAATATTGATGTATTCTGTTTTTATATTCGGTAAAAAGCTCTGTAGAGCTTATGTTATTATGTTATATACATGCCGAATCAAAATAAAGTTTTCTTATCTTATCTTACCTTATCAGAGTACCGTGGTATAGATATGTACATGTATTCGTTGAACAGGTGTCACAATGACATGCATTATTATCTACTACAACTGTAATTAATCTGACAAAGGTGTTAGTAATGCATCCATGCATGACGAATATAATAAAATAGACATTATCGATGACTGATCATTTGTATATTACATTTTGAATACCAATTGGGACAAGTACACATATTTTAACATTATAACCGTCGTTCCAGATATTATGAAAAGTAGGCATAAAGTGAGATACATGTACCACACAGTCCTCACTGTCGGAACAGTTCCAAAATTTAATTGAAAAATCGTAAAAACAGGCAAAATTGATACCCCCAACACACATAAAGAGAATGAATTTGAATTTTGGAGTTTAACGCCACTTTCAGCAATATTTCAGTTATATCATGGCGACCAGTTTTAGTGGTGGAGCAAGCCCGAGTACATTTCATACAAAACCACGTTTTTTTTTTAAAACAAAGGCAGAATTAAAAGTAGTTTAACAATGCTATTTCAGAATAATTTTATAATCTAAGAATTTTAAGAGTTCATGAGTTAAACACAAAACCGAACACTTTTTGCACGTTTCTGTACACGAGCACCGCCCACATCTCAAACCAATTTTATAAACGAAATTATGGCTCCTACAGGAAATTTAACCTGTTCACCTGCTTCAAACTCAAATCTTACAACCTTAATACCTATCCAACTCGTTATTCCTATTCAAATATTTAACTGACCAATCAAACCTGTTTGATGACGTATTTAGATGGTAAAATGTGTATTTGAATTTGGAGCAAGGGTTAGACACTAAAATAAATTAAAGGTTTGATTTGGTTTGGTTTCTGGTGTTTGACGTCACTTTCAATAATGTTTCAGCTATATCATGACGGTCAGTTGTATCGGTTTCCGAAGTGCCGGAGAAAACCACAGACCTGCCGCAAGTCACTGACAAACTTTATCACATAATGTTGTACACCTCACCATGAGCGGGATTCGAACTCACAAGATAATTTAAAGGATACCACTGACCGTGTAAATGTACCTTTAGGAATTTTTTGTTGCTTTGTTTTACTTTTCAAAGGTTAAACATATATTCCAATTAAGGAATGAAATTTAAAAAAGAAGGTACTTACTAGTGCATGTGCATATCTGCAGAGCTGCCAAAATGAGAGTGAAATGGTGAAACCAAAACTTATGTCGGCACATATTTATATATTAATTCCAACATTTGAATTCTCCATTTCCTTCGAATTATCTTGAGCATGCCACATGCCGTAATTATCGCTGATCCCGAAACCGATAACACACACATATACATTAGTACCTACATGTCAAATTGTCATCAGTATACATTGTATACATTTTATTATTATTGGTGGTGTCATCACCTTTTCGACCCTCAGGTACCACATAATACAAGGTTAAGGTAAAAAACAAAAAACAAATGTAATTTCTCACACAAACCGGATATAGAATGATGGAGAAAAAAAGAGTTACATTCTCGTACAATGAGGATATTATTGAAACTATGATAGATCTACATGAAGGTTTAATTTGTTTGCTGTCATTTCTTTCAATAGCTTCTTTATTTGTAAAACCTGTGTCACTTGAAATTGACATATATTATTATTAAATACGTTTGTATAAGTAAAATTTGAAATAATTTTATACCTTTCGAAAAAGTGTGTATAATAGCTAGACCAGTCACAGGAAATTCACATAAAATATCATTAGATACGTTTTTATAAGTAAAAATTTGAAATAATTTTAAACCTTTGAAAAAAGTGTGTATAATAGACCAGTCACAGGGTAACCCTGTAATACTTATATTTTTACAAGGAAAGAGGGAGAGGCTTTAAGGTGCAAAATTGGCTCCATATCTTATTAAGAATAATGCTTGACATAAAATAAAAACAATTTACTAATTTAATTGTTATATAAACATATGACATTCACAACAGAGACATTTGAGAGACTATGCGATATTTGAAGAAGAAGAAAAAAACGGCACTGAAATTATTTTATTGTCTACAGTCTGAACAGTTCAAGTTTGCTGGCCTCAAGGTTTGGGAAAAAATTGTGTTGCAAACTTAATAGAAAAAACAAATTGACCTGCAGTTTTCAATAAGATATTTTGGTAGAAATTGAAAAAAAAACAACAATCTGGTATGTCAAAAATTTGTTTCGTGTGAATTTTTTTCTTGAAATGTGTATTGGGGGAGGGAGTGTGGTGTAGGGGGTATACCCCCTTAACAGTTATATGATCGGTACCTTAGCATGGTTAATACATTATACATTGTACGGCAAAATAGAGTTGCTTGCTCAGGGTCGATGGTTCTCTCCGGGTACTCCGTCCTCCTCCACCACTAAAACTGGTCGCCATGATATAGCTGAAATATTGCTGAAAGTGGCGTTAAACACCAAATTCAAATTCCAAAATAGATTAACACGTTTTTATGCAAATCTAGAAAGAGTATACTGCATTGTAAACAAAAATTGAATAAAAGCAGCTATTTTCCATATTTTGTAACAATTCACGTTACTTATGATGGCGTCATATGTATAATTATAGGATATTTTTATGATTATTTTGGTGTTTTTTGGAAAGGGGGTATTATGAAGATAATTTACTGTAAATATCATTAAAATCCGATGTTGGGCCATTTTTGGCCATTGGAACGTCTCCCTCTTTGTACTTGTGTTCCGTGCGTAATTACAACCCAATTTGGAAACGCTTACTATACCCAGTAGTCAATGTTTCGACACTGACGTCGGGTTTTTACATACAGTATACCGGTATTTGTAATTGAAATTTACTGTTCATACACAATGTAATTAATATTGATTTGATTTTTTTGATATTTGGTGTTTTACACCACTTTCAGAAATATTTCAACTATATCATGGCGACCAGTTTTAGTGGTCATAGGCAACCTTAGCCGATGTTGGCTGTCCTTATAATACCCTTTGGTTTTATTGCTCCCAAGAACTTTTTAATTATTTGGGCTTTGACATTGAGTGTACCTGATGAATGTTATTACAGAAACACGTTGTGCACACTAAATTTGATAGACATGTTTCTATTCATTCCGTTTTGCCCATTGTATGGTATGTCCCCCGATTTACGACTTTTGATTGCCTCTTTAGTATATTCAAACTCTTCATTCACATTAAAGATTTTATAAGAGGCACGAACTGCTTACTCTTCATGAGCACAATTATAGTATTCTTAACTACGATTTATTCAGATTTAATTTAAAGGGCAATCCTGGTTGTGCTTGTGGTTTTGAGTGCGAAAATGTAATTCATTTTTTTCTTGAATGTCCAATTAATGAACATATCAGAAATACTCTATTTTTAATACTTTTTACGGAGCTATAGATATAGATATAATTTTACATGAAAATGAAAATTTAACTGAAGCACAAAATGTTGATATTTTTACAGCAGTTCAAACGTTCATACGTAATAGTCGTAGGTTTGATTGATTGTTGCAGGTGTTACTTTCACGAGTTCTTTTTCCCCTCTTCTTTGTAAAATATATTTTGTCTATTTTCTAAAATTTAATTTCACATAAATACATTTTTCTAATATTTATTCTATTGAGGTTTGCCATGTATTATGCTATGTTGTAAATTGTAAGGAGAGGGCGTTTTTAATGTTGTTATAACTTGTGCCCAATCCCATTGTAGGGAGAGGGCGTTTTTAATGTTGTTATAACTTGTGCCCAATCCCATTGCTTATATTAGAGCAATAAAATATGCCTAATTGGATTCACGAGCATCTTGGTTCACACACTGATTTTGGTGGGGTCTGTGTTTTAGTCTTCTGTGTTGTGTTGTGTTTTCGGGTTTTGTTTGTCTTCGTCCTGTGTCCTGTTTGCCAAATGTTTCCAGTGTCTCTGGATTGTCTATTCTTGATTGCTCCTTCGGGTTTCTCTAATGTTTACTTTAACAGAATTTAACTTATATGCTTAAATTCATTTATCGCGTCGGGGATTATACGCCTACGGGATTGTATTCAGTGTTTTAGGTTTACAGTTTAGAGTGACGTAATGATTCCTTACCAGACAAGACGGATGTTGACTGCACAGGCACTTGTTTCTGTAAAAAATAAATACCATATACCTAATATTATACCAAGGTACTTAAGTTTCAATTTTGATTGCAACTACCACCGCGACAATTTCGCTATTTTTCGCCTCAACGGACGTCAGGATGGCATCGAGCCTATAATCACCTTATTCTACAATAATTTATCTACAAAATGATGTATAACATGACTGCCTTTGCTGAACCTCAGCAGTGTAATAGAGCATAACACCTACGTCTTGTCCAGACATCAGGGAAAACAGTCGTCAGATGGAAATATCGGCCGCAGTGAATGCAAAGGTAAGCATTTTGATTGGTTGATATGATAGTTTAAAAATATAAATCTTTACATCGTGGAAAAGTGAATGTCTATTTTTAGAAACTAGCAGATTATAATTAAATAGAAGAACTTTTCCATGTAATTTTGATTGCATAAATTTTAGAATTCATTAATTGTTCTTTGATAATAATAACAGATTTATTGAAATATTTTTTTGTAATTATACATTCAGTCGATGAAAAAGAAAAATCAAAACATTCGGACCTGATATACATGCTTTTTAAATACTTGTAGCAGTATGCATTTTTATCTTCAGTCTGTCTTCCTCTTTTGTGGAGGTTTTATGCCACTGATAAACTCCCACATTTTCTAAACAGGAATTAACTACAAATGTACCTACATGTACTTATAATTTAAACTCTTAAAGGGGAATGGGTACGCAAAAAAGGTTTCCAGAGATGTTGAATTAATTTGTGTGATAGATCCAGCAATAATTAAATTTAATCAGGACTTGTCCTGATCTGACCTAAAAAAAAATCCTAATTTTGTTAGGAATGCATTTTTGTGATGTCAAACTTGTCTATAATGACGTTTGATGGCAATTTAGTAAGCAGTCTTTATGTGACTGTCAGTCGGCATACATATATAATGCACAGTATAGGTATCCAGTTGATGTAATGAATATGTAGTATATGTAAATATCTGTGTTTACTTATTCCTTTTACTGTATGCTGTATATTATTATATGTGTGCAGATATTGTATTTTAATATATTGGTTTTTTTTATTTGTAAACAAGTAAAATGTAGCAGATAATTTTTATTTCATAGGTTTATAAATTTGAAATATATTCTATAGTATGGTATAAAATTAACTGTAAAAGTATCCAATACACATCTATTCTTTTGAACATTTTTAGGATATCAATTCAAATTGAAAATAAACTAAAATGTACATTTGCAATAGACAAGTTATTCACCTTAGTTTGGATTACAAGTATCAATCAATTTTCATGTAAATACATTGTACATTTTTCAATTAAATGCTTTTCTGTATAGTTATCTAAAAAGATAGCAGATATGGCCAACAATCCGTATTTCACTGTCCGATCCCGTTCCGAATATTTTACATCAATGTCAACATCCGGTTTACCTACATTTTTTAATTTCAGTTAAGAACATGAATCTGTTGTCATCTTCAATATATAAGCATCTCAAAACAAATTTAATTAAATACAAACAATCTTTGATACCTTTGGAGTGTGGAAGTCAACTTATTTCTGTGCTCAGTAATGTATTTCAGTTTTAAGGCTTCACGTATTGCAGGTGCCC
>MJUT01045719.1:13706-45628 GCA_002080005.1 Gigantidas platifrons | reverse complement strand
CTGGGCGACCGCAAAGTAATATTTGATCGCCCAGCTGAAATTTTACTCGCCGTGGGCGACTGGGCGACCGTTAATTTACATCCCTGCCTTTATATTGACATGTGATAAAAAAAATTTCCAGCTTTTCAAAGTTTTGCCGGCTTGAGTGCTTCACTTAATTTACTATTACTTTAAGTTTCAGTTGCATTTTACATTAATTTAACTTACTATCTTGACATTTATCAACAAACATTATAAACCGTAACAAGACCAAAAAGTCGCTCACCTCGGTTGTGATGTTAATTTAGATTATCACAGAGTACCAGGGCGGATCGGGGAGGGGGGAACCCCCTTTATCGGCCTAAAATTTGTTTTCTTATAGTACAAATTTACAGATATTTGACAGCTTCCCCCCCCTTTTACAGATAAAATTTCCGGTGCCCCTCCCCCTCTCTTTAAAAGTCCTGGATCCACCACTGACTACCCATGCCATGGATCCCCAAATTACACCACATTAAAGATTAAATTCCTGGGAACCCTTATTCAAAACAGTGTGAAGATTGGTACCGGTGGTGTTTTTTTTTGTGTTTAATGTCCCAAAAATAGGTAAAAAAAATATTAGCAGCTAAAACCATGACAGTATCCTTTTTTTTACATCAAAAATTAAATTCCTGGGAACCCTTAGGCCACACCAAATTGATGTCTTGGTCGACGGAATCGCCGCTCTGATTTTTGCCGATTTCATTTTTTTTTTTAATCCATAAAAAATCATTTCCGGTCCGGTATCTTTCGTATATTTTGTTATCGGTAAACATTTCCGGTTCGTTTTGTGAAGCCCATTCTCTATCCAGAGTTGTCGTTCCTGCTACGCTACACAACATCTCTGTCAACGCCCATTACACAAGATTTTTGTAAAATTTAGAAACGGTAAAAAAAAATCTACTTAAAATTGTTTTAATTATTGTAAATATCAATAAAGATGAAAATAAATCACTCATTTCAATTCAGTTCTCTCTTGAAAATGATTTGTGATCGTTTTTAACTTTTTAATTTTTACCTCTGCAAAATAGTTCTCCAAGAAGTGGGGGTAAAATCATTTTTAAGAGAGAATTGATTTGAAATGAGTGACTTATTTTCGTCTTTATTGATATTTACAATAATTAAAACAATTTTAAGTACATTTTTTTACTGTTTCTAAGTTTTACAAGAATCTTGTAAAATGAGCGTTGACAGAGATGTTGTGTAGCGTAGCAGGAACGACAACTCTGGATAGAGAATGTGTGAAGCCTTGTAATAAAATGTTTACATCCCGATTTCTTTTGATATTCCCTATATATATGGCCTATAATGTAAGACTGTTGGTATCTTGTAATAAATCAAAAGGATCATTCATAGGCAGATACAATATCTTAATTCTCATAACCAGTGTAGTAACATGTACAGTTATTTACGGAAAAGGAAGAAACGAAAGTTTCATCAAAGTACGGGAAATTCGGGGACAAAAACAGAATGGGGCACAAGAAGACAACACAGACCCTACAAAAACTGGGTGATTCGGGTGCTTCAGAAATGTTAGCAGTTCCTGCTTCTTGAATTTCCTGGATTGCACTTTGGCAGAGATCAGGTACAATAATACCACATATTATATACTGTGTATGACATCCCCTGATCACTACTGAGCATACTATCAATTAAAATTATTGACATTTACTGTTTATAGCTATGTACTATCTACTGTATTAATCATTGTTATATTTATGTAACTGCCCCCTGTGGGACCATGATTAGATTAATAAATATTTGATTTGATTTTTGTACAACACCCGTCATGGGTATCAGGATATCTCGGTACTGAACATATGCGACATTTCGGTACTCGGTACTGAATAATGATAATAATTTAATTGAATTTAAAAACTTTTTTTTTTATATTTTTTTTACATTTAGACGTTGTTTATAGAAAATTTTATGTGTTTTTTTAATCATCATAAACAAAATATAATCAAATATTTATGATAATAGAAATTATTGAAGAATCGTTAGGGTGACGAAGTTTCATACATCGGGGATATCAGATAATCTGAAGCAAAGGCCAAAATAATGAAAATAAAAATCAATACAAAAACAACGATCTCCGGGATCGATCTACACTGGAACTATCAAAAACACACATCCATCCACTTTTGGGTTATATATTAAAGAACTACTAGTACCAAAATATTGACAATTGATAAGTACCAAACAATTGTGGTCAATACCGAATTGTCTCATCCAAGTCCCGAACTGTCCAGTACCGAATACCGAGATGTTCAAGTCAGTACCGAAATGTCCAGGTACCGAGTTGTCCAGGTACCAAGATGTCTAGGATTCATACAGTTTCCATTCAAAGTGTTTTAGCCAGGAGGATACACATTATAATTTTGCACAATATTTTCAAGATATCATATATATATACTAGACACAACCAATGAAAACTAGTTCCTTTTGCGGGAAAAAAATTTTCGCTTCATCATTTTCATAAAAAAAAAAGAAAAAAAAAGAAAGAATTTCGCTCGCCTCCTCACTATTTTTGTCTGGAAAATCCGAAGAACAAGACATTTTTTTGGTGTGGCCTTAGAATTGAATTAAATTAATCCGTAATCACGACTGATCGAGTCTACTTTCACTTTGAGTTTCACATATTTACTGTTACATGTAGTTTGATAACGTTTTTTGCCACCGGCACCTAAAACTAATAATGTAGTAAATAAAATTTACCGTTTTTCATCATGTAGGAGGTTCTAGATATAACAACTGCTTTTAAAGCATTTGTATACAGGTGTTTATTGATATGATATAAGAAAATTCACAAGTAGAAAACTTGTATTGCCATGAGACATTATTTTGCTCATTTGAAATATGGAGGTCACCTGGATAAAAGGATATAATTTACAACCTATAAGGGACTAAAACAGTAAAATCTGATATATTTTGTTCAGGAATATTTATATCAAAGCACTGAAATGAGTAACAGTAAAAAAGATATTAAAATAAATTAATTTAGATTTTTTTTAAACTGGAAACAAATTTGATTTTAAATTCGGAAATTTAAAAATCTTTAAAGTTGGATATTTCTTTTATTTTCAAAGATATTTTCAAAAATAAAACTGTTTTGAAAATGATTTGTTAAGGTCTTTGACATGACATTAAGCGTTAATGTTTTTCTTCACAGCCTCAAAATCATGTTCCATTGCTACTTCTTGAAATTTTATTCGCCACTGCTTCCCTTCGGCCACAGGTTTGTGGAAGCCAGTCTGCACACACACTTTTACATACATACAAAATGTATTATTGTAGACTTATTTGCTTGTATATTTTATTAATTTCTGACAACTTTGTTTCACTGACTTTATCACATAATGTTGCATCGAATACACCTAAGGAAGAGTTGTTTTTTGTTTGTTTTTCTTTTATCGTAACTTCGCAAGTATAATTTTAGTTGTAAGAATATAGTCCGAGATTCCTCTGCCGTTCGACGACTATTTAGAACTTGCTGTTGTCGTTTGAACGTCAGAGCGCTTGCCATAAACAAAACAGCGGATTTTTCTCACACACTCGAGAGAGTCACATTTCCACGTTTTGTGGCTATCAGATTTTATTTTCTATCCAAAACCCTAATATATATCGCTTCACCAATCATTTTTCTATTCATTCATAACCATCTTACCCTCAGAGAGTGGTGTTACACTCCATTACAGCACGTTTTTTTTCTTACATCCGATTTGGTCATTTCACTGCCATTTTTTTTTAACGTGATCTCGCGATACTAACTGAAAGATGATAGCAACGCATTGCATGATGGGAGCTACTAAATGCAGCGCGCCAAATTAGCATATGTAAACAAACATACAAGACGATATCAAGCGTATTCTGCAGGACAAACAGTTCCATCTACAGCTCAATTCAGAGCAGAAAGAAATAATACAAAATATGTTGGATAGAAAAGATTCATTTGGCAGTGTTATCCGCGGGTTTCGGAAAGAGCATGTGTTACGTTTCCCCCTATTTTTTGGACAAGGTCAGATTGTATGCAAATCATCTCCCATGATACATTGCGGTAATCGTAGTTCTCTCGAAGTCACGTGATAAATATTCCAAAATGTCAGTGTTCAAAATGACGAAATTATATAGGTCTGGGGAAATCGTGCTGTAATGGAGTGCAACACCAATTTCTGAGGGTAAGATGGTTATGAATGAATAGAAAAATGATTGGTGAAGCGATATATATTAGGGTTTTGGATAGAAAATAAAATCTGATAGCCACAAAACGTGGAAATGTGCCTCTCTCGAGTGGGAGAGGAAAATCCGCTGTTTTGTTTATGGCAAGCGCTCTGACGTTCAAACGACAACAGCAAGTTCTAAATAGTCGTCGAACGGCAGAGGAATCTCGGACTAGTAAGAATATAATTTGACCTAAGATATTCTTTGTTAAAGGACTAAGGAATTGTCGTACAATAATCTTAACTGAAAAAATTAGGAATTTTTGTGAAAAGGGCTAGAGATGTTTAACTGATGTGTAATTACAGTATCTTATTTCAGATGGTTAAATAATATGTACTAACTTACTAGCAGATGTTAAACTGATGTACTTGCCTTATCATCAGATGTTTAGCTGATATTACTTATATTATTATCAGATGTTTAGCTGATATGCAATTATATTAATTTCAGATGTTTAGCTGATATGAACTTACCTTATCATGTTTAGCTGATATGTTCGTACCTTTTCATCAAATGTTAAACTGGCATGTGCTTATCCGTTATCAGATTTTTTCGCTTTATGAAGTGTCTTATTTTCATATGTTTAGTTGATACGAATGTATCTTCTTTTCAGATCAGATGTTTATCCTATATTTTATCTCAATTTCAGATGCTTAGCTGATATGAACTTATCTTATTATCAGATGTTTAGCTGATAATTACTGTCCTTTTATCAGAGGTTTGCCTGTTATGTATAAGCTCACTATCAGATGTTTAGCTGATATGTACTTATCTTATTATCATATGTTTAATCTGATATGTACTTATGTTATTATCAGATATTTAGCTGAGTTGTGCTTATATTATTATTAGATATTTAGCTGAGTTGTGCTGACCTTATTATTAGATGTTCAGCTGATATTTTATCAGTTGTTTAGCTGATATGTACCTACCTTATTATCAGACGTTAAACAGGCATGTACTTATCTTTTATCAGATGTTTCACTTATATAAGGTAAAAGGTAAAATTCATTTAGGACAGATACCAACTAAATCTAGTGTAGTTTAAAAATATACAAATATAAAATTATATAAAACAATGTATCAAGGTTAAAATGCACTTTAAGTTGATATCCTTCCAAGGATAACCCATTAAAGCGTTTCCGCTTATTTCCAATGGTGTCCTTTAGTGTATATGAAGTGTCTCATTTTCACATGTTTAGTTGATACAAATGTATCTTCTTATCAGATCAGACCTTAGCTTATGGTTACTAACCTTAATATCAGATGTTTACATGTATCTGATATATTTATCTTAAGTTCAGATGCTTAGCTGATATGAACTTATCTTATTATCAGTTGTTTAACAGATACCGGTAGGTACTTATCTTATTTTCAGATGTTTAGCTGATGTACTTACTATCATATGTTTACTTATATTATTTCAATGTACTTACTATCAGATGTTTACTTATATTATTTCAGATGTTTACCTGTTAATTGTCCTTATTACCAGATGTTTGCCTCTTACGTATTATCTTATTTTCAGATGTTAAGCTGATATGAACCTATCTTAATTTCAAATGTTTAGCTGATATGCACCTGTCTTATTATCAGATGTTTAGCTGATATGTACTTATCTTAATTTCAAATGTTTAGCTGATATGCACTTGTAATTTATCAAATGCTTAGCTAATATTAACTTATCTTATTAAAAGATGTTTGGCTATTATGTACTTGTAATTTTATCAGATGTTTATTTGACTGATTTGTACTTATGTACATATTTTATCATCAGGTGTTTAGTTGATATGAATTTATCTTATTATCAGATGTGTAGCTGATGTATTTATCTTATTTTCAGCTGTTTAGCTGAGATGTGCTTATATTATAAGATTCTTAGCTGATATGAACTTATCCTATTATCAGATATCTGGCTGAGCTGTACTTATATTATCATCAGATGTTAGCTGATCTGTATTTATATTATTAGCAATTTTAGCTGATAATTACTAACCTTATTATAAGATGTTTTGCTGATATATGTATGTATTTATCTTATTTTCAGATGTTTAGCTGAATCCCGATATGCATTTATCTTAATTTCAGATGTTTAGCTGATATGTACTTATTTTATTATCAGTCGTTTGGCTGATATGTACTTAAATCTTTATCAGATGCTGAGCTAATAATAATTTATCTTATTATCAAATGTTTGGCTGATATGAACTTATAATTATCAGATGCTTAGCTAATATTAACTTATCTTATTATCAGATGTTTGGCTGATATGAACTTATAATTTTATCAGATGTTTGGCTGATTAGTACTTATGTACTTATGTTATTATCAGATGTTTAGTTAATATGACTTTATCTTATCATCAGATGTTTAGCTGTTTAAGTTTTTATCTTATTTTCAGATGTTTACTTGATATGCACTTGCCTTATTATCAGATGTCTAGCTGATATGTACTTATTTTAATTTCAGATGTTTAGTGGATATGAACTTATCTTATCATCAGATGTTTAGCTGTTATGTTTTTATCTTATTTTCAGATGTTTACTTCATATGCACTTGCCTTATTATCAGATGTCTAGCTGATATGTACTTATCTTAATTCAGATGTTAGCTGATATGTACTTACCTTATTATCAGATGTTTTAGCTGATAAGTATTTATCTTAATTTCAAATGTTTAGCTACAATATGTACTTATCTTAATTTCAGATGTTTAGCTGATATGCACTTAACCTATTATCAGATGTTTTAGCTGATATGTACTTATCTTAATTTCAGATGTTTACTTGATGTGCACCAGTGATTGGGATTAAAATTTTAATAATGGGACATTTTCTATTGACATTCAGAATTTCAATGGGACATTTTCAGATGGAATGTGATAAATGGCACATGGCCCCTCTAATCCCAATTATTGATGCACTTGCCCTATTATCAGATGTTTAGCTGATATGTACTTATCTTAATTTCAGATGTTTAGCGGATATGAACTTATCTTATTATCAGATGTTTAGCTGTTATGTTTTCCTTAATTTCAGATGTTTACTTGATATGCACTTGCCTTATAATCAGATGTTTAGCTGATATGTACTTATATTATTTCAGATGTTTAGCTGGTATTTACTGATCTTATTATCAGATGTTTGGCTGTTATATAGTATCTTATTACCAGATGTTTTACCTGATATGAACTTACCTTAATTCAGATGTTAAGCTGTTATGTTTTTATTTTAATTTAAGATGTTTTATTTCAGATGTTTAGCTGTTAATTACTAACCTTATTATCAGACACTTAGCTGTTATGTATTTTTTTTTTATATGTTTTTCTGATAGGAACTAAGCTTATGATATGTACTTGCCTTGTTATCAGAGGTTTAGATACATACTTATATTAATTTCAGATGTTTAGCTGATACATGCTTATATTATTTTCAGAGGTTTAGTTGGTACATAGATATATTATTTTCAGATGTTTAGATGATACATACTTATAGTGTTGTCAGATGTTTAGTTGTGTAAGCCATTTATTGAGTTAAAGAACTGGTAGCACGGGAGAGTCCAATTGAGAATGGCTAGACTTGGTACTCGTAATGAAAGCATTATTGAATTTGATCTTTCAAATGTTGTACATTTTTGTTTAAAGGATTAAACAAGTATGTATACATCTTAACAAGATTGATTGAATATCTCAGTATCTATAATATAAGTGGTTTAAATAAAAACCACATATCTATCTATCATCTATTTAAATGGTTTAAGTAAAAACCATATGATATAACCATGTAGTCATTTTGTGATGTATATGTTGTCGCTTTTATGATTTATTTGGTGTTGGTTCACAGGTTTATAAGCGAATACCCCATTTCATGGCGGTTGACAGTGCAACCAAGAGTTTGCTTGCTCTGTCAATTTGGCGGAATTCGCTGCTTTTTATGTTTATCTTTGTATACTATTCTGCTTGAAACATAACATTTGAACATTTGCATCTGTGTAGCCCACGGTGTGATCAGACTAATTTACAAGCACCTGAGCACATGTGTATCCCACGGTGTAATCAGACTTTAATTTACAACTTACAAGCACCTGTGTATCCCACGGTGCATTGTATACCCGTTGTATAACTATCTATCTAAGGTTGCCATAATTTGTCGGTAACCGCATATCTTGTTATTGTATGATCTATCTATCTATCTATCTATCTATCTATCTATCTATACATTTATATATATTGATCTGATATTGAATATCTATCTACCATCTATCAAAAGGTTGCCATAAATTGTCGGTAACCGCATATCTTGTTATTGTATCTATATATATTGATCTGAAATTAAACCTGTGGCCAATTACCGCCAAAACTTTATATATTTGTTTCTTTATACCCGTACGAGATAACAGAATTTAAGTTTTATGCTTAAATTCATTTATCGCGTCGGGGATTATACGCCTACGGGATTGTATTCAGGGTTTTAGGTTTACAGTTTAGAGTGACGTAATGTTTCCTTACCAGACAAGACGGATGTTGACGGTCAGCGTTTAATTTTAAACCCTCCCTTCCTCTCCAGTAATTTAGAATGGATACTGCTGCTGGCTTTGAATTTATAATTTCAGATGCTGATCCGCCTTGATGATTGGAAACTGGTGTTTTCTATGGTGTAAATGGATTACAGTACCACACAACGATTTGCTCACTGTAAAGAATTATTTGACAATTTGTATAGTTTTTCATTATTTGGATTTGTGCGTGTCAAACTTTCATTCGTGTAAAGTGAATTCCTGTTTTGGAATTGTGCGTTTCGAACTTTAATTCGTGCAAAATGAAGTCCTGTTAGATTCCAGCAGTTTTCTGTTATTTGGATTTGTGCAAGTTGAACTGTAACTTCGTGCAAAGTAAAGTCCTGGTTTGGATTTGTGGAAGGCGAACTAATTCATGCAAAGTGAAGCGGAATTCGCTGCTTTTTATGTTTATCTTTGTATACTATTCTGCTTGAAACATAACATTTGCATCTGTGTAGCCCATGGTGTGATCAGACTAATTTACAAGCACCTGAGCACCTGTGTATCCCACGGTGTAATCAGACTTTAATTTACAACTTACAAGCACCTGTGTATCCCATGGTGCATTGTATACCCGTTGTATATCTATCTATCTAAGGTTGCCATAATTTGTCGGTAACCGCATATCTTGTTATTGTATCTATATATATTGATCTGAAATTAAACCTGTGGCCAATTACCGCCAAAACTTTATATATTTGTTTCTTTATACCAGTACGAGATAAATGCTGTTAATCTCGTTGTTAGTCACATCATTATTTCCGGTTGGAGCAAAATTCTTAGAACATAATTTTCAAAATTAATTCATCATAGGGATTAAACGTAAACCGATGTTATATTAACTATCAATTTAAAAAAAAAAAAAAAAAAAAAAACTCAAATAATGCAACAAAAAAACAAGTATAAAAACAGTTATGGGGCAATCTTGCTGAGTTGTCAGTTGTACTGGAACTATTTTATCAATACAACGTTGTGTGATAAAGTTTGTGAGTGACTTGAGGCAGGTCGGTGGTTTACTCCGGGTACTCTGTTTTCATCCTCCAATAAAACTGGCCGCCATGATATAGCTGAAATAGTGTTGAAAGTGGCGCTAAACACCAAAGATCTAACCTCCTAATCCTGGAACGATTTTTCATCACACAGAGGAATTCAAATATCATTTTCAGTTCTCAAAATAAAATAGGTTTCGTCAAAGACTGTTATTACAAATCAAGTTAATTATTTTTATGTTAATAATAAAGTAAATGCGCAAAATATTAGCTTTATACAGCAATTCTCTTTCCCAATAAAAATAAACAAAGTTTGATGTAGTAGCAGAATCGGCCGAGGTGTGTCAAATGAATATATGACCCGATACATTGGCATGAAACCCATATTTCTTGATGAAATACATACAACCAAACATTGTTATACTACTATTATTAGTGCTGTGACTGAAGTCTAAAAAGTGGCTTATTTATCGAGTTTAATGTACCAGCATACCTGCAGGCCAAAAATGATTTTTTTCAATGTTAATACCTTTCCACTCTTCTACGCTTTTTACGCATATCCCTTTCCCCCTCACTTACGCTTTTTACGCTTACCCCTTTCCTCCTCACTTACGCTTTTTACGCTTACCCATATCCCCCTCACTTACGACTTTCTACGCATTCTGTTACATAATTTCTTTGAACATAAATATCGAAGAATTAAGTCGCTATGTTGCAAAAGTTGTACCAGTTAATGAAATTACAGATTCCAAACTTTCTATTTTCAAAATAGGAAAATCCGAGTGTGATATAAATAACGTATAATATCTATGAATATTCACGAGTGTGTGTCATGTGCAGACGATGTAAATAAATATGGCGACGTCCAGATCAAACGTGTGGGACGTTTGACACCAACGGCCAATCACACAGCTATCTCTGGACCAATATTCTTCATGTATGGCTTAAAATTTGCGGAAACACTTCAATTTAACAAATCCGGTTGAACATAATTTTAAAAGAGTCGAAATCTGAACGTTAAATATAAAAGTTTACAAAACAGTGTGTGTATACACACTTGCCGATTTTCCGTGAAAGATGTTCAGCCATATATCAATAGTCTGGACCTTCCTCTAAAAATATGTCGCCAAAGTTGCAATGGATAAGCAACAAGAGCTCGTAGAAATCATTGGATATTCGGGCCATATTTTCTGATTTTGCAATCATGATAGAGCGGGAAGAGTTATTGTACGTTGTGTGGTGCTTGGCTAGGGGTATTTCACAAAGTCGTAGCAAAAAATGCAATTTATTGTTCCATCAATTGATTAAATAGTTGTCTAGCATTGATGTACTCAGGCTTTGGAGGTCAACCATGCACGGTAAGTAACATAACTTCTTCTAAAATATAGTTATAGTCTAAAAAGAAATATCCTTTTTCAAGCGGGTCAAATGGGGTTAAATTTGAAACAAAAAGATGAACAAAAATCGCAAAGAAATTTTACACGAACTAAATGTATTGGTATAAGATCTACGTTTCTATAAATGAATACGAGATAGAATAATTTTATAATTCACGAATTTGTTTTTTTTAACCCGAAAATGGCGAAAACAACAAACATACATATTAAGTTATAACATTCTCCCAACCTTTAATAACTTTATCCAATCAGAGACTATATATGACGTAATTATGGCTGTTCGAAAATATCGGGATTGTTTAATACATCTATCTAAATGAGCTGTTCCGATATTCTTTGATATTGTTTAGAAATTTCAAGAGTGTATCTTGTGTAAATTTCTTTTTATTTTGTTCCTTTAATGACATTTTCTTCATGAAAACTGAGATAATGAATATACATTTTTTTTTATTAAGTCCCAAGTGTATTTTGTACAAATAAAATGTACATATATATCTATTTTAACATGAATTTCCATGCAACATTTTTTTAAACAATTTTTGATAAAACACATATCACGTTTTAGTGCTATCAGGGAAGCCATACAAAATATATGTGTAATGCATATATTACAGTATGAACATGTATTAACATTCTGGTGTAATGTAACATCCTTGTGATCTGTGATATGTTATGTTTAATTAATTACATTTTTTTTCAGTACATCATTATTGTGTGCACACTTAGCAAACATTTCTGGAATAATGCAATTTTGTCATGTAGTTGCCACCAAAACATATACATGTATGTATAAAGAAAATTTTTAAATTGCATTTTATATAAACTTTTTGCACAAGTACATGATAAACTATTTCTGGAAAAGATAGTTATTATTTTTAGTTCTTCATTTTCTTTCTCTATAACTTAATGTTTTTTTTTATTCTACAGGTGTTACCATGTCGTCTCAGTAGATCATGAAGAGTTTTAGATACCACTTCTGGAAGTTGATGTTGATTGTGATTCAGTGTAATCAAATTGCATAGGATCATAAAACACAAAAAATATTCTAAAGAAATCACAATGATTTCATATGGAACAAGTTGGTCATGGGCTTCGACACAACAATATTTAATTTTGTAGTAATCAAATGTAAAATTATAGCATATAAAGAAAAGAGAGTGACATTTAGGACTGCTGAGAATTAAGATAAATAGAAAGTTTCAAATGTAATAGTAGAAGATAACACATTCCAGTTTATTGATTTATGACAATAAAAATGATAGTTGATGAATGTGACAAATATGAACTACATGTACCAGATATTACAGACACTTTTAGTTTTAATTTGTCTACTGCAGACAACTGAGTCATATTAAAAAATATATCCGCCATTGTGGATAAAAAAAAGTTCAAAATATTTTATCCATAAAGGTAGAAAATTTCCACGAAATATTATCTCATAGGATAAAATATCTACGAAATAGTATTGAAAGAAAATATTATCCTACAGAGGGATAATATTTATTAATGTGAGATAATATTTTTTAGAACATTTTATCCTCATGGATATAATTTCATTGATATTTTATCTGGGGGAATATAATTTTAGGTATGAACAAATAAATTGATACATCATAGGATTTTTGTTTTATCCCCCAGATAAAATATCAATGAAATTATATCCCATAGGATATTTTTTTAAATACGGATAATATTTTTTAAGAAATATTATCCGTATTTAAAAAAATATTATCCTACAGAGGAATATCCTACAGAGGGATAATATTTATTAATGTGAGATAATATTTTTTTAGAATATTTTATCCTCATGGATATAATTTCATTGATATTTTATCTGGGGGGATATAATTTTAGGTAGGAACAAATAAATTGTTATAAGGCGACTGTCTTTTGATCAGGTTGATGAGGCAAAAAATATGTGAATTTCCCAGTAACATGATCATTTTTTTAAAAGTATAATTGGTACATAAGAGGTGTGAAAGGTAGTTTTACAATGGAAAATACTGAAATGTGGAATAAATGTTCACCTGACACCGATCCAATTCATTTGTAAAGTAAACTGAGCTATTTAAATCCTTGCAAAACTATACATTTAGATCCACATAAAATATACATAATACTATTGTTTTTTTTCACCTTCAGTGTTGGGGCCGTTGTGGTCCTGACAGTATGGTAGTTGGATTTACAACTACCCGTGCAATCAGTGTCTATCACCACTAAAGTTGTTACTTGGAACATCGGGTTTCTTATTTACTCCACCAATAAAACTGACCGCCACGATATAACAGAAATAGTGTTGAAAGTGGCGTTAAACACTATAAACTAAACCACCTCNAGTGTTATATACTTGAAAAAAAGCAAGTTAAATGGTCCGTCCATTCATATTCAAACCCAAATCTAGAAGAAAACCTTAAAGAAATTAATTAGTGGTTTTTACACCTAAAGGAGCATAAAGGTCGGTATAATTCAGAATTATTTTAGGTACATTCCAAAATGAAGTTGTCCCCATTTGATCGAGTCCGATCGCATGAAGCGTTCATCTGTGATTCAGAATGTCGAGAAATTGCTGGTTTCTGCTTCATTTCTGACAAAAAAGGAATTAGAAGTATGTTTTTAATAGTTATAACACGCATGGACGTGGCTGAGTGAGTGAGACCTTAGTTTAACAGATTTTATCGGAAGTAAACCGATTACGCAATGTATGACAACATTTGACCATGCATGTTTTCACCATGATATTTATATGTAAAATGTAAACATATATAAAATTACGTGACCAACATTCGTGTAAATGACACAAGAACAGCCCGCATCTAATTCAAACTGTCATATTACGAACACGTCCTGTTTTTTGAATCACAGGTGCTCGTTTCAGATTTCACGCGCTTATTATATAACGGGGGGGGGGGAACAGGGGTTTCTAGACGTCACTGTCAAAGGAAATGAGCACAGATTCAAAAGCTTGTACAAGTGGGAAAGTGTTAATACCCTAATCTTACTTTTTCGCCCGGTCGTAGAGTTTTCATATGGTGCAGTTCTCAGAAAATTCACCAAGAAAACGAAAAATTCATTTTTCCTGAAATAGTATTCTACACGGAGGCAATGCTAGTTTTTAAATATTGCAATCTCTATATTATTAAATTTGCATAAAAAAGAAACAATAAGATCCAATTCATGTTGCCTGGTCTTTATTACACTTTTTATGCACGATTTAAGCCGCGTTTGAAATACTGCCAAACTTTGCTATCTCATTGCTTTGTCAGTGAAGTCGCTATTTTATTCGTTAATTATACTTCGTGTTTGTGTAAAGAGCCACGAGATAAATAATAAATAAATTTAACCTTTTTCATTAATAAAAAGTTATAATGACGATATTATTCACGTTTTCTTGCGTTTTAACATATTTACGAATATTCCATTGACGTTAACTATATATCCGGAATTACGGTGTTCTACCGATACGAATGAAATTTTACTTTTCATTGGTAAACTCGCTTGACTAGTGTCTTATGCAATTGCTATTATTTGATTGAATTACTTGTCATCGTGCTTATTACCTTAGCTAGGTGTTCTTAGTTATTTGTTGTAAATAGTATTTTATGCATTTTCTTGGTATATTTTTCATATTCTGTAATGTGTTTATCGTGTAATAAATAGGAGGTGTGTAATTACAAGTCAAAACGGGCGGATAGGTTAATCTCTGGAAAATGGCTAATTTTGGAAGTCCATTAAAACTAGCACCTTCGGTTGCTAAAAGAAGCCGTATCATAAATAACTGGAATTTATGTATTATTTGCCAGGTTTCTACGAACGAAAAACTTTCTACTACAACTTTGAAAGGACGGCAAACGCTTTTCAGTTCTGTAAACACGCGAAAAGATGATGTTTATCGCCGCCTTCTTGAAGAATTTAGTTCTCTTAACGACATTGATACGGAGTGGCTATTTTACCATAAGTCGTGTTACAAAACGTACACAAGCAAGATAAATTTAGAAAAATTCTCCGTGACCGAGAAATTAGGAAATAGTTTATGTTCTACGGACACAGAACTCTGTTCAGACGCGGTCAATGTCCACTCTTTTTGACTGGAGTACCTGCATTTTCTGTCGGCATAGATCTTACAAAGGCGACAGACAGTTGCGTCAGATAGAAACGGACGATCGATACAAAAAATATTTTGAAACGGCGGATCAGAAACGCAATTTTGATATTAAACTTCTTATATCAACAGAAAATTTCAAAAGTAAAGCTTTTTACCACAGGGCCTGCATTGCTAATTTTTTGCTAAATACTCCCAAAAAAGAAGAAACAAATGAAGAGAGCCCACCCTTTTAGTACATGATCAAGCATTTGAACGACTTATGTTATCAATTGATAATGATTTAATAGTTCACAAAAAGGCATTTTGATATCTTATCTGTTAGAAATGTTTTGTTCCTTTATACCACAGGACTCGCCCATAAAATATACCTCAGCCAAATTACAGCTCAGGCTTGAAAAACATTATGGGGACTCTATCGTTATTGAGACGCAACAGGGGCAAGGGAGATCAAATATTGTTTATAGTAGTACTATCGCAGTTTCGGAAGCAATTTTAGCGGCCAGCCATTTAAAGTCTGAACCAAGACTTTCAGAATTTGAGGCTGAAATGGCATAACCAAAGCTGAACGAGGAACAGATTTTGCACGCAGCTGCTTCAATACTTTTTAGTAAGATACAATCGGTAGATATAACAAATGAGATTTATCCTAACCCATCTGATGTATCTCTGGCACAATCAACACAAAACATTCCTGTCGCACTTATAAAGTTGTTATCTTGGTTAATTGATGATAAATCTTATCGTTGTGAGGACACGGACTTTAAGATCCCCGTTGACCAGACAAGAAAGGTTCTTGCGATTGCAGAGTGTATTGTCGCATTGAACAAAAATATGCTTACCCTGTTTCATCTTGGATTGGCATTACAGCTCCATCACGAGTTTGGCTCAAGAAACTTAATTGAAAGTCTCAACTCGCATGGTTTTGCGCGTCTTACACTGAGGTACGCACGTATTTAACTAGCTTGGCAAATTTTGAAGTTTCCAGAATCCAGAATATGTCATACATCCCAAATGGTATTATTCAACATGATATGGGAGGTCATTTGATACAGGAGGGAGCTGATAATATTAATATCAACTCCGAAACTATTGATGGGAAAAATACTTTTCATTCAATGGCCAGAGCTGTATTTCAGCTGCAAAGTGACCCAACACAATCTCATTTAAATTCCATTAAGATTACACGAGGGCTAGATAGGTCTTTGGTATTAGATGAGTCTAGAACCCAGATAATGACTTGCTTTCCTTTCAACAAGCCAAAAGAACGATATGGACCTCCTCGATATTCCGACGCCTATCGCAAGGTTTTATCTTGTTTCACTGAAGATATAGATATCAGTGGCATGTCTTGGGCTTTTCTTCGGCTGATTTCAAGACAAAAAGTAGTTGAGACGCCCATGTCTACAATGCATACAGAACAGATAGTTCCTTTTTGGACAGGTTTTTTTCAAACGCCTGACACAAAATAGACCTGAATATACCTTCGTAGCTTATGCTCCTATTATTGACGCTAAACCTAGTGACATGGCAACAGTATACACATTTATGAAACAGTGCTTGGATATGTCGAAACACGCTGGGCAACAATACTCTGTGCAAACATTTGACCAGCAACTGTATGCTGTTGCCCAACAAGTTAAATGGGCTATGCCAGAGATTTTTCATACCCACATTTTACGCTTAGGTGGATTCCACGCGCTTTCTTGTTTCATCGCCTCTGTTGGCAAGATTTGGGCATCGGGGGGACTCCATGATCTGCTTGTAGATTCAGGTATTTACGCGTCAAATACAGTGGATCAGATGCTTGTTGGCAAACAGTTTAATCGTGGTGTACGTGCATTAACTATTGCGTATGAGGCACTTATGGCTCTGTTATATGAAGCATTTTTCAGATGGTGCAAGGATGGAAACCGTTTAGAGCATATTGACCAAAATGTGTGGAAGAAAGTCACTGATTGCCATAATTCGTTTTCTTTCTCATCACAAAACATTATTCTCGTAAATCTTCGAATATATGTGTATTGAAAAAACACTGCTATAATATTCTGTGACACTCCGAGTAACGGCCAATTAACCAAAATGAACGGGCTGACTTCCTGTAGTAATACATGAGTACAAAATATCACATTATGCATATTTCACGGTATTTTCATTATCATCGTAATATTTTTTTGTGATTTTTGTTCATTTTTAATTTGCTTACTTTAAAATAGCATTTTAATTTATTTTTAACGTAACATGACGTCATCACTTATTGCAACTGACGTAATATATTATTACTATGCACATTACAAAACTAATTACTCATTTATTGCGTCAGTTTATTTGAAATTATAACCATTTTATGACCTTTTTCCAAAATTATGAAATTCCCAGCTGTTGATCTTTAACCCCAAATCTGCAGGAAATGCACCATATTTCATTTCTACGACCAGGCAAAAATGAAATCCCAGACATCACTCTAAACGATGATATACAATTTGGCCTGCAGGTAGGGTGGTACATTAAAGTTGAAAATTTGTTGGTCTAGTCATTCCACTATATATACCTATATCAATAAATCACTTTCATGATAAACGTCATCATAATCAATTTTTATTTCCTCCAGTAGAAGATATCCATATATTATGAGTTGACAAATAATAATTTACAGTCAAATGAAATATAACAAGGGAAACGCAAAGCGTGTCGTATCCCCTCGCCTAAAAAGTTGATCCGGTGAACTTGACCTTTGACATATGACCTTGAAAATCAATAGGGTTCCAGATTCTCTTAAGGACTAAGTATGTACCAAGTGTGGTCAAAATCCATTGAGGGATGTTGATTCTAGAGTGTTCACAAGGATGTTACGGAAGAACGGTAGCGTTACTATATCCGTTCGCAACTTCGTTGGCGAGGGATAATAAGGGGTGTATTTACAACTACATATGCAATCCGTGCCTATCACCATCACAACAAACTTTGTGAGTTGGAATCCCGCTCAGGCGAGGTGTACTTGATACAACACTGATAAAGTTTGTCAGTGACTTGCAACAGGTCGGTGGTTTTCTCCAGGTACTCCGGTTTCCTCCACCAATAAAACTGACTGCCACGATATAGCTGAAATATTGTTGAAAGTGGCGTTAAACACCATAGCCTTAGCACTAACCCTATTGGTGTGGTACTTCACTGTACCGATGATAAACTCTTAGCTACGATATATAATATATTAAATGAATCCAAATATTGAACAATTACAATGGGAAACATCAGCATAACAATCTGAATCCACGACTGTAATTATATATAACAGGGGCGGATCCAGGATTTCAAGTTAGGGGGTTGCAGTTAAAATTATTGGGCCGAGCGGAGCGAGGCGCGAAAAATTTTGGGGTATTTCGTGTGAAAAATCACTATTTTACGCAGAAATTGTCATATAGCATTATTGACAAATGTAAACAATTTTGTTAAGGAAATAAGTAAGTTGCTATAACATTGAATACTCTGTTCATTATGTTATATGCTGTATTATCGTAGACTGTTCAATCAGACATGTATTATATGCTATACGTTACATATATGTCCTCATGTTACACAATTTGTGTATTGAGTGTTGTCAAAACTTATTACTTATTACAATGAGACTTGTGTATTATATTCTTTTTCACGTATTCTATCATATTTGTGTATGGTTACAACATTCATGTCATTTGTATCACAACAAAGTGACAACAATTAAAATATTTTCATATTAAATATTTGTTTCAACATGTCATTTTATATATTTTTCAAAACAGTGATTCTAAAATAGTAATAATTAAGATAAAATATAAAATATACTTTTTAAATAAATATCAAAAATAGAACAAGTCCAAAAGTCACTCGATGATATGCATCCTCTCCAATTTAAGCACGTCCTCGTGTTTGAGGTTAACCATATCTAACTCTATGATTGCCGCGGTTTCCTGTGTGGTAAAATTGCCAATTACCACATTGTTAATTACTGTGAACAAAGTTCTGATCCGGTTGATGACAATTTGGTAAAAAGTCCAAGTCACTCAGTGATATAACACTGAGTTAATAGTGGAATTGTAATGCCAATGACACTTTCGGGATGGTTTTCCCCAGGACTAGCAACTCATTATTTTCTTCACTTCCGAGTATGAAATAACAGAATGAGTAAGGAGAGTCTTTAGTCAAAAACATGATGAAAGTTTGCAGTTTTAACACGTTTTCAATGTTAAGCATAATTTTTGCTTTCAAATGATTTGTGATTCAAATGATTTGCAATGCAACAGCTGGTTTGTTAAAGCGTCATTGGTTACAAGGTTGCATAGTGGACACGTTTTTATTTGTAGAAAATCAATTCATAGTTTAGAGATGTATTTCGCCGAACGTAGTTTAGATCTGTTATTGGCGTTAGTCCAAATTACAGATGGTTTTCCTTCGGAATACAAAGATCTAAATCGAATGAAGTCGTTGACATTTTGCATTCTTATTGTCATTAGGTAGTTTTCTCTTTGAACTATTGAATGCATGTTTTGTAGAACATTGTTTGTCCTATTGTCCTTATTCTTTTGGTCATTGTGCTGTCTTTCCTTCTTCGAGTTATGGATTCTGATTACCCTATTTGTAATGTTCAAACTCTTATTTATTCCGAAATAAGCTAGAAAACATATAATTAATTAAATATGGTAACAGTTCATATTTTTCCACGATTTTTACAATGTCTGGAATAAAACCAAGCTGTCATCTTCGTGAATTGTACAAGTATTGGAGCAAACGGTATGAACATATTTGCTTTGAAAGAAAAGAAGGATCAAAGTCGCACAGTTTCTGTAAGACATGAGTTTACGTTGGTCAATCAGCAACGGCGACCGTAACAGGTCAAGCATAGTCTCACTAATATCAGATCGAGTTCTTTTTATTGAAATTCGAAATATGTTTAGCAATGAAATGTTGCAATGTCTAAAGAGTATTCAAGTCTTTTTGAGTAACGTTGTTCCACTGTACAGATCCATATATATATAGAGTATTGTTAGGATAACTATATTTTGCCTAAACATCTAACAGCCAAAGGGATCCAACGCCCACAATAGAAAAATATGAATTTCGATCATTCCTGCACGATCTGTGGTGTCTTTGCTAGAACTAATGTCAACAGTTCTCCTTATTCCACGGTGAATACATTCCACAGAAGGTTTGATGATATACGGAAAGGGAAATAAAGGATGTTTACCACTTTTTTTTGTAACACATAATTTGTGATTTGTTAGCGCTGAACACTTGCAAATTTATCTATGAGCAATATCTAGCATATTCTGAAGTCAGTGAGGAGAAATACTCAAACACGTTATATAATCGGTTAGAGTAGGGCTATAAGTAGTGATATTCGCGTCCACCTTGCTTAACAGCGAATTTGTATGAATATCTCCATCAACATACACAAAACTAGTAATGTGTTGTTGACAATTACGGATCAGATGTAGAAACTTCCCTTATATGCCAATATTAAATAATTTAAAAGATAAACCATTATGCCACACTGTATCGAAAGCAGGAGAACTATCTAAAGATTGCTGCATACACTTTAATACCTAATTCAATTACTTAATGAAAAGTTTCTGGAAAATTGAATGAAGCAGTTAACCAACTAAGTCCAGTTTGAAACCCCTTTTGTTGGCAAGGAAATTCACAATACGGTTGTTGACGATGTTTTCAAATAGTTTGTACAAAGACGTTTCCGTTATAAAGAGGAATTAAGAGGAACAATGGCGTTAAATAGTCTTGTAATTTCAAGTTTCGCCTACATTGCTACAACATCGTAAGTGTTCTTTTTGTAAATCATCATAACCAGGGATTTGTCTAAATTTCAGTTTTGATATTGCCATTCCGACATTTCAATGTCAACGCCTGGAAGAAACTGATTTTCTTTAGTACCAAATTTTAATATGTTTTCTATGGAATTGTCAATTTCTACCTTAATTTCTGTATCATAGTTTTCACTTTTACTGTAAGTATATATATCCGAGTGGAATTCGGCAAATATATCGACACTGTATTCCGGACTTGTACACATTCTTCCATTATAAGACAGATTCGGGTACACTTTATTTTTTCGCAGTTTTTAACGTGATATTAATCTCAAGAATAGTCTGATATCGTTCAGAAGTCTCACACTCGATTTTGCTTATATCAAATTGTTAGGTTTTTTTTTTTATAAAGTACAGTGACGCCACCTTTGCCACACCTACTTGTTTCTACATTCACCGAAACATCTGCTGTCGCTTTGCAAGCGAATTCATTATCAATCGATTCCAGGAAACCCAGTGAGTGCCTAAAAAGTGTGTGTTCAGTAATGATAGCGATATCACATTGGCTATACTTGAATAACATCCGACAGACACGTGACTGAGCCATCATACCTCTAACATTCCATGTAACAAGAGACAGCACAATTAGAATAGATAAGAAACTGTTCAATGTTATATAAGGTGTGTACCTATTCATAGTTTAGGGTGAACTAATTTCGCGCATGACTAACGGATGCTTCTCTGTTTGTATCCAATCGCCCCATTCACGGTTACTGTACCATTGTCGGCATATTAGTCTATCAGGCCAGAAGTTTCTTTCAAGAACACGATTTCGGAATTCGGTTGAGACATTTATTATCACTGTTAATCGACCTCTCTTTGGTTTGAAAAACACAGAACGTGTTACCTTAACTCTTTGCTTTCAGCGTAATTTACAAGGACTTGCTGCGTTGATGTAAAGTCAATATTTGTCATGTAAAATCTCGATGTACGGTTGCGTGATGCACTAACTAGAACATCGGAAATAGGCGTTGGTCATTCGGGGACCTGTTAAGACATACAGGAATACCATAAGATTGACATTGTTTGTTCAAGTACTCAATAAAATGTTTCGGTTCTGACCATTTGTCCTTTACAACATTGTTGTACAGTTGTTAGAATTCGCTGTCACTATTTTCATACATAATTGTGCGTCGAAAAAGTGGAATTCTGATTGGATAACATCTGCCTGATAGTCTATGAATTAAGTAATGTTTCGTTATATCATACCCTTCGTTTGCAAAATCAATAACGATCTCTTGTTTCCATAAAAAAAAAACAACAGACGACAAAATGTTTAAATGTTTATGTTTTGCTTTACGATTAAATTTAAGAAAAATTGAAAACAGTATACTTAGGTGGGGAAACCATATGACGCAGATAAGCAATATTGTGACCTTTTGAAGACCCCAACCGTTACATTAACGATCTTTAAATAGTAATTATTAAAGAAGAGTGGTCTATTTTAAATACACGTTAGAGAATACCGAAAGGGCAATCAAAAATTGACAATACAGAGAAACTGGCAACATAGACGATGAAAAACAAAACAAAACCACAACACAATACGTGTTGGACACCACTATACGCAAACAAACACAAATAACGTAAATAAGACATCAGCCCTCCTACAAACAACTGGAGGTAAAGACGAACAACACATGGTTTTTATGTGGAAATCATCACGGATAGCACAACACGGAACTACGCCAGATATAAGTATAATTAGAACACACACACATATTGGTCACAACCAAGTTGAATTATGTCAATATATTATTATTTTATCGCTTAATTACAATATCTATGGATTTATGTCGCGAGTCCAGTACCTCTTGCTTTTATAACCATACACACAGACAGACATTAATAAGCAATCAACAAATATATGAGATATACAAAGTTTCATTTTTTCTTCTTCGTCATGGTGTACTTGACATCGAATGTCCGCCATTGTATTTTTTTTAGGTCAATCTGACGGTTTGCATGACAACCTCTTTGCAAGGTGACATTGTTTTGTATCAGTACGGTGCTTAATGTTGTACAAAACAAAACTAGTATTTCATGATGCTTAGGATATTTATGAGCGTGACATATGTTTTTCTTATTTCCACTTGACAAAATGGAAACTGTTTATGCCATCTTAAAACGTCGCATGTAATAATTCATATTCAAAAGCGGATTTTTAATAAATAAATACGCAGATATCAACTTTAGTGGACACGAAACGTTTCTGGAATAACCTTCATCAGGTACGTTCAAAGTCGAAAGGTTAGAAAGCCAAATAATTTAAAAAGTGTTGGGAGCAAGTAAGCCATAGAACCTATACATGATCGCCAAATTCGGCTAAGGTTACCTATGTCTGAGGGGGGAGAACCTAAATATTGATTTAATATGTAGTTCGTCCTCTGGTTTCTGTCGTATTTGCAATGGTATGTTATAATCCACTAATTCTTCCGAAATCGATCTGTTCATACTTCGAGTTCCAGTAATTCATCATTCCGTCCGCCCGTAGTTGGTATGCACTTTTGTATTATGTATGAGGGTGGAGAATAATTTGTCTTCTTAAAATAATTTCAATGACCAGACAAGTTGCATACTGTTAAGAATTAATTTAACACTACTAGAGGTGTACGAGTGTATGACGGGGAGATCCTCTTTCACCTGTCTTTTTATTTTAGTTATGGGAATATTTCTTAGTACCTGAGTTCACCCCCAGTTTTAGTTGGGTTCGTGTTACTCGATCTTTAGTTTTATGTGTATGATTTGTTGATCGTTGTTTGTCCTTAAAAATTGTCTTTTGGCCAATGTGCTGGCTGTTCTTCTTCGATATACGGATTCTGATTACCACTTTGTATCTTCAAACTCTTCTTAGTGCGACTCTGAAAATGATCGAACAATTTTAGGGATTAAATTAAATAACAATAAAAATTTACCAAGTCAATATATCGATGACATCTCGCTTTCCAGTGTCTTCGGAAAGATGTTAAACAATATTTGATAAATTTGGCGACTATGCTAGTTTGAGAGCCAATTTAGACAAAGCACAAGCTGTGTTGGTTAGCTGTGGGATGCATGTGTCATAGAATATTTACATCATTCTCATTTACTTTCGAATCACTCCGAACAATTTCAAGTCTTGGGTACCGAATTTGGTTCTCCAAATAAGATTATTAACAATTGTTATACAAAATTATAATAACTGATTAAACGTTGGCATCTCCTATTCTCAAACAAATTCTTTCTGCTTTACCAAATCCCCCAAAGAAACATTAACGGTTATATGTGAGGGTTGGCATATTACCTACGTGTAGAAAACAATTGTATGACTGCATCATTTCACTAAGTAGGGGGGATTGGGCCTATACAACTAGTGTAACCCCGCTACTTTTCAATGAAGTGCCTGTACCAAGCCGGGAAAGTGCGCGGTCATGTATTTGTATCATTTGACCACTATCACCATTATGCTTCAAACGTTTAACCAAGAAAACGGTAGTGTCGGAAATGAAGCAGAAAAACGGGTGGTGGGGGCTGGGGTAGACGAAACAAAGGTGGACGGGAGAAAGAAAGAAGAAGGCATGAGACAAAAGTTGGAGAAAAACCAATGACGATGGAAGGTGCAGAATGGTAGGATTTTCAAGTTTGAGAAACCAAATGTCTACTAATTCCATTTTGTAGTAGTTAGAGGGTCAACATTTTGAGATACAGTTATCAAACTAACAATCAATTTATATCAAAGGTATATGATTGATTGATTGATTGATGTTTAACGTCCAGCGAGCAATTTTTCAGCTATATTCAGGACGATCAAAGGTATAAGTAGCGGTTATATTTGTATGTTTTCTAAAAAAGGTGCATTTATTTTGTTGCAAATGCCATTTATTTTACTTTTTGAAAGCAAAGAAGAAAGAATCAAAGAACAAAGAAGTAAAACCTAAGAAGAAAGAACTAAACAATTAGAAAAAAGAACAAACACTTAAGACATAGCTTTTGTATTATTTTGGGATTTTCCCCACCGTTTTTGGCAAATACTACATTACTATCATTACAAATAATTGTAATACATACCCATTACATACATAGTGTGTTGGTACAACACTTTGTATCAGGTCGAGCCTGTTGTGTGAATCAGGATCATTACGAGTCGCGATAGCGACGAGTTGTGATGCGGTTAGTTCACACAACAGGCAAGACCTGATATACAGTCTTGTACTAACACACAATGTATGTAATAAGTTTATCTAACATTTCAATAAAAACGAATTTTAAATAAATAACAAAGGTTGAAGTAAAATTTGTACAATATTCTCAGGTGGACTACATTTTGTGCATGACGTCACGTTATTTTTTCCGTTCATTCACCAAAGTCAGATTACTGTGTTTTGTCTCACATCCCAATGATATGACGTCATGTCAAAGTAGTTCGGCAGAAAACGTCTCGTGCAACGTCGTGCCATTCTTTTATCACCACAGTATGGTGATACAACATCTTGTATCAGACAGGCGACTTTCGTTAATTTCAAAGGAAAACGTACATAATGTTAGATAATCTAATGACAGTTATTCCGTAGCAAGATAGTAGACAAAATTTCAAAGTTTAACAATCAATCATTGTGTAAAATTTGACAGTTGAAGACTTACAAACCCGCCTTGGACCTTTCACAGACAGTCGGACGAGTTTAGGAACGAGCAATATTGCAAATTTACATCATAGTAGTCCTGCAAAGGGCATTCGAAACAGTGGACATTTGGTCCAATTTAACGGAGCTATCTCTTTTTCAGAGAGAATAACACGAGAAACAAAAAGAAATAAAGTGTCACACTGTCAAAACAGTACTAAATTCCAAGAGAAAAATCGTAGAAACAGAGGTAAATTCGATACCCCTAAAACACAAATACATGACCACTCACTTTCTTGGATTGGTTCAGGCACTTCGATAAAAGTGGAGGTGTTAAACTAGTTTTATGGGCTCAAACATCCCCCTTAGTGAAATGATGCAGTTATGAGATTGTTTTCCTCATATGAGTAAAGTGCTAACACGAGCGAACGAACTATATATTCAATAATTTCAAATCCATGTGACATAAAAAAACACTTTTTATATTCATCACATTAAGATTGTGACTATATTTAAAAAAAAATGTCTATCCTTTTATTAAACAAATTTTACATATCATTTTGTTAATTAAAAATATACCAATTTATGGTTTTTTTCTTTTCATTACTGTTACTGTTTTTAAAATCATTCCTATATAACATAATAACATTTATCAATTTGTTCTTTTCTTTTGGTTACTGCTACTCTTTTCATTAAAAACGTAGATATCTAATTTAGTGCGCATGACACATTTCTGGAATAACCTTCATCAGGTACACTCAAAATCTAAAGATTGGAAGGTCAAATAATTTAAAGCTTTGGGAGCAATAAATCCAAAGGGTCTAAACAGGATAGCCAAAATCGACTAAGGCTCCATATGCCTAAGGGAAGAGAACCGTTGTTTTATTAATAATTAATTAGGAATAAACCATGTCAGTGCCTAGCACTGACTACTAGGCGAATGATACCCTCGGGCACTAATAGTTCACTTGCAGAGGTATCGACCCAGTGATAGTAATACAAACGTAGATATCAAATTTACTGCGCACCACACGTTTCTGGAATAACCTTCATCAGGTATAGCATAAGAAAAATTGTAACATAAATGCATTCTTTTCCTTTGATCCTTTTATGGTTTATATACCAAAATATAAGTAGCAGCTAAGAACTATGCAATAATACACGCATATATGAGATATTGCACACTTTAAATCTGGGTTGTAGTTTTATTAGTCTTAGAGAGCCGTGCAATATTCAACGACCTAGATGTGATATTCCATCACTTCATGTTACAAATCATTTATACCACGGTTTTCCGAGCTCACACTTCGCGTTCGATTGTTTTATCGGTTAATTCGAAAAACCGTCGTATAAATATTACATATTTAATCTCTTTATTACAGTAACTTTAATTTTGTTTAAATCATTCTTTTACCGGTATTTACATGTAATGGATTGCTGGGGTTAAACGCGTATAAATTATTCCTTATTACTTTGCCCCTTAGATATATGTCATCACCTACATTATGTCCTTAAAAAGTTCATTAAAGAACAAGTTTGTTTAATATTTCAGAACACGTTGAAGGGCTTTTGTGTTCGTTATTGTATTCATATTGGTAGATAAGTACTTAAATGTACATCTAGATATACCACCAATGCTTATCACCTTTAGATTTTGGAATTAAGGTTAGGGTTATGATGTTTAATGCCACTTTCAACAATATTTCAGTTTGATCGTGGTGGCCAGTTTTATTGGTGGAGGAAACAGAAGAACCCAGAGAAAACCCCCGACCTGCCGTAACACAACTTTATTGGTGATAGACACTGATTGCACAGGTAGTTGTAAATCCATCTACCATACGATAACGACATTGAATTCACCCTTCATGATTATTAGTACAAGTGAATCATATTTGCAAATGTATTGACGCTTACTATTCTTATTTGTTTTGTCTTTAAATATATTACTATCATGTAACCCATTTACAACTACCTATTAACCACATCGGCGGTATAATGGTTAGCGTGATCACCCCTAGTGCGGTATATCGTGTGTTCGATCACTGATCGGGTCAAACCAAAGACTATAAATATTGTATTTGTTGCTTCTTCGTCATGATTTAGCTGAAAACTTGCTGAGTTGGCGCTGAACAACAACCACTCACTCAACTACCTATTTTTAGTAATAAAATAAACTCATGGTTCATATTTACTACGCAAAATATTCCATGGACTACTTCATCTATCAAAATTTGTAATCCAGACTTATTTGATTTGGATCAATTTATGACTTACATACATTTGGAATGTGTATACCCAATGTTTATTGATATTTGTACAATAATACCCACATCAATGCTATTGTTCATACTCAGGTCCAAACCATGGTGATACGAACCTCGACCTTCACCTGAGTACTCGTGCGGAAAAAGAAACCCGTTATATCCAATAGTGGCCGCTTCTTTTGTTTCAATAGTACCGTATCTTGTACATAACATGTTGAGACTATAAGAAAGCCATTGCAGTATGACGGATACGGTCTGTTAAACATGTAACCCTAAGACAAAACTGAGTGACATTTACAACACACAAATATGTTGAACTATGTAATCATCACCTATATGACCAGTGAGAAATAAATAATGAGAAGAAATAATGACAATAATGGCTTTTCTATAATAAAAGTCAAAAGTTACAAAACTTTATTTTCACTTAAAATAGTTCATAAACTACACAATAATGTCTTAACAGGATACGGTAGATCGTATGTTCGAGCCTCGATCTGGTCAAGCCAAAGACTATACAATGTGTATTTGTTGATTCTTCGTTAAGCATGCATTATTAATCTAGTGCCCCGCGTAGCATATTTGCTACATGAACTTCTTGGGGCTACCAAGAGTAAGAAAATATTTGTTTTGTGTTTTTTCCCAGTGTTGAATGCCTGCTACATTGCAAAGTTATTTTTAGATATAAAAATATAGTCATCATAACATTTTGTGGTTATTTCATTTTCTCTCGAAAATGTCAACCTCCATGAAATATGAGTATAGTGAAAATATCACTGATGTGAAAATAGAATTATCTGATCATACAGATAATAACAGATTCAGAATATGTTTTTTTAAATAAAGTTTGCATAAAATATTAAATTTATCATAATATAACAGATGAATTTGTTTCTGAATTCAAGAAATTGATCATTAAAGTAGAATGTAGCAAATATGCTACATTGGTAATTAGAAAAATATCAGAGGGAGATAATTTAGAAAAAAAGAAATATAAAAAAGGCAGATAACAGTAGTAACTCCACATTAAACACCAGACAATCCAAATACACTGATACCATAGCCACTACGAATCTACCCACCCACCAAACACACAAAGCAAGTCAGGCATAAAGGTATACACATAAAGTCGAGACAACCTGACGTGGTACACGCACTTCACACAAATGTGAAGTGGTAGTATAGGGTTAAACCAGTTTCAATGGCGCACACACCTCCCCTTTGCTATATCAACCAAATGCTTAAATAAAAATACATACAATAAAAAAAAACTGCATATTACAAATGGCACTGTGTAATACTCCAGATAAAGCCAATGAAGCTACATGTATGTGCTTTTGCAAGTGAGATAGCAGATGGATTAGCACCAACAGGATGACCCATGAAAAAACCAGTAGATATTGTTTAAAAGGATGGAATAAACCACCATCCGATATGGGATGAGAAAAGACAGAGATGTTAATTATTTGGTTACGATGGATTTTCATATGTAAGAAGAGTTTGAAGATACCAAAGGGGTAATCCGAATCTGTATATCTAAGAAGAACAGACAACACAATGGCCGAAAGAAAAAGTACAAAAGGACAAACAATGACCTACAAGACATACATACAAAACTAAAGATTGAATAACATGAACCCCACTAAAAACTGGGGGTGAATTCAGGTGCTCGGGAAGGGTAAGAAGTTCCGTCTCAAAATGCCTTCGATGCCACATGCACTTGTGTTTGAGCAAGGACAGAAAAGGCTTTTTTGCTTTCTGCATTTAATTCAATATTCATGTGAACTGTATGTATGTGCCCGTCAAATAACACTTAGATGCAATATGTTGCAATAATACAAACCAGTAAACAAAATTTTACAAAGTACTGGTCAATAGACAATCATCAGTTTAGAAATCCAACTGTGCCAATTCTGATATTTAGTATACATTTGTGAAGCTCAACATATTTTATTTTTCATTTTTTGCATGTTTCCTGTTATGCACTTTGTTGCTGAATTAAATTAGTTTTGTTTTAAACAGTATTCCTAAATAATTAGTTATGTAGCACATTTGATACATCATATCTTGATTCCCGACGTAGCAAATATGCTACATTTCATATTTTCCGGAAAACGAGTCAAAAACCTAAAGCAAGCCCTGATTTGTATTAGACATATCCCAAATACTTACTTTTATTCAATAACATAATTTTTCTTAACATCGATGGAGGGGGGGGGGGTTGGGCACTAGAGAGTTAAGGAGAAAGAGCAAAGACTGGTCGGTTCGGAATCAGGTTAATGTGTCCGAGTGGTGCGACATGTCTTTCCATGGACTGTTGTTACAGTGAGTTAGCACTATAACAATCTAACTCAGCGCGTTGGTCTAGTACAAAGCCAGGAGCGGATCCAGGGGAGGGACGCACCCAGCGCGCCCCCCCTAAAATTGGAAAACGTGATTTTTTTTGTGCATATAATCGTGATTTTTCACACGAAATACCCCAACAATTTATTTTAAGTGCGCCCCCTAACTTGAAATCCTGAATCCGCCCCTGAAAGCTGACCTCGTCGTCATCTCAATGAAAATTAACTTGTTCTTGCCATGATATAGCTGAAAATTTGCACCGTTGGCGTCAAGCAATTACTCACT
Organism: Gigantidas platifrons; assembly: GCA_002080005.1. Classification (NCBI taxonomy): domain Eukaryota; kingdom Metazoa; phylum Mollusca; class Bivalvia; order Mytilida; family Modiolidae; genus Gigantidas; species Gigantidas platifrons. The sequence goes on along the minus strand of MJUT01045719.1, from coordinate 15,003 downwards.
CACTCACACGTAACATGCTACTTTATTTTCTAATTAATTAATATCATATTCACTTGTTTGAAACGTTACTTTGAAAAAATTGCCACCTATAAATATGTATCCTATTTTTTCTCAAGATAAAATCATAGATATATAATTTAGTGCACACGATACGCTTCTGGTATAACCGTCAACTGGTTCCCTCAAAGTTAAGAGATTGGAAAACCAGATAATTCAAAAGTCTTTTGGAGTAACGAAAACCAAATGGGCTAAACAGGAAAAACAAAATATACTAAGACCAACTATGTCTGAGGGAGGAGAACCTTAGTTTTAATAAATTACATTATTTGGGAATAGTAAATTTCAATAATACTATATCTAGCAAACTATCACTACACACTGACAACTACTTTATTTGATTTTTGGTGTTTTAACGCCACTTTCAACAATATTTCAGCTATATCATGGCGATAAATTTTATTGGTGGAGAAAGCCGGAGTACCCGGAGAGAACCACCGACCATGGGCAAGTAACTGGTAAACTTTATCACTTGCGGCTGCGAGTTGAGTGTAATTTTCAAAACCGGGCGCGAACCCACGCCGTATTGGTGATAGGCTTGTATGAGTTGTTATATCCAACGACCTAAATCATTGAGCCGCCCGGGCCCCTTGCTCGGGGAATAATAGTCAACCAGCAGATGTATCGACCCATTGATAGTAATACTAACGTTTAAGTAAGAGAATGATGATATATATCTTCATCATTATGGTTAAGGTTATGGTCTTAACGACACTTTCAACAATATTTCAGTACGCAACATTAAGGAGTAAGAACAAACACTGGTTTGCTCAGAATCAGGATAATGTGCCCAATGGAGTATATGTGTACCCGCAGACTGTTGTATAAGTGAGCTACTACAATAAAGATCCAACTCAGTGTGTAGGTTTGGTTGGTCTAGTACAAAGCGGACATAATCTCCATGATATAGCAGAACATCTTTCATTTGGTGTTAAATAACAATCACTCACACTCAATAAGAACGCTGCTCACCCAGTTATATGCGAGAGTTAGCATTTTACTCACATTCAATTTGCTTCACCGATTTTTAGATTGAATTTTGGAACTGTTCTGACAATCTGTTAATGCTTTGTGTTCCATTGAATAGTAATAATGGTGAATAAAGTACTTTAATATATGTGGTTTGTTTTGTAGGATGTTTAACACCACTTTAAGAATACTTCAGTTATATCTTTGTGGTGAGGTACATTGCAATTTTTGTTGGGGTGGGCGCGGGTAGAGGGAACTGGAGAACCAAGAG
>MJUT01045719.1:0-12663 GCA_002080005.1 Gigantidas platifrons | reverse complement strand
AAGGGGTAATCCGAATCTGTATATCTAAGAAGAACAGACAACACAATGGCCGAAAGAAAAAGTACAAAAGGACAAACAATGACCTACAAGACATACATACAAAACTAAAGATTGAATAACATGAACCCCACTAAAAACTGGGGGTGAATTCAGGTGCTCGGGAAGGGTAAGAAGTTCCGTCTCAAAATGCCTTCGATGCCACATGCACTTGTGTTTGAGCAAGGACAGAAAAGGCTTTTTTGCTTTCTGCATTTAATTCAATATTCATGTGAACTGTATGTATGTGCCCGTCAAATAACACTTAGATGCAATATGTTGCAATAATACAAACCAGTAAACAAAATTTTACAAAGTACTGGTCAATAGACAATCATCAGTTTAGAAATCCAACTGTGCCAATTCTGATATTTAGTATACTTTATTTTTCATTTTTTGCATGTTTCCTGTTATGCACTTTGTTGCTGAATTAAATTAGCTTTGTTTTAAACAGTATTCCTAAATAATTAGTTATGTAGCACATTTGATACATCATATCTTGATTCCCGACGTAGCAAATATGCTACATTTCATATTTTCCGGAAAACGAGTCAAAAACCTAAAACAACCCCTGATGTGTATTAGACATATCCCAAATACTTACTTTTATTCAATAACTTAATTTTTCTTAACATCGATGGGGGGTTGGGCACTAGAGGGTTAAGGAGAAAGAGCAAAGACTGGTCGGTTCGGAATCAGGATAATGTGTCCGAGTGGTGCGACATGTCTTTCCATGGACTGTTGTTTAAGTGAGCTAGCACTATAACAATCTAACTCAGCGCGTTGGTCTAGTACAAAGCCAGGAGCGGATCCAGGGGAGGGGCGCACCCAGCGCGCGCCCCCCCTAAAACTGGAAAAAATGTGATTTTTTTTTGGCATAAAATCGTGATTTTTCACACGAAATACCCCAAAAATTTATTTTAAGTACGCCCCCTAACTTGAAATCCTGGATCCGCCCCTGAAAGCTGACCTCATCGTCATCTCAATGAAAATTTACTTGCTCTTGCCATGATATAGCTGAATATTTGCACCGCTGGCGTCAAACAATTACTCACTCACTCACACGTAACATGCTACTTTATTTTCTAATTAATTAATATTATATTCACTTGTTTGAAACGTTACTTTGATAAAATTGTCACTTATAAATATGTATCCTATTTTTTCTCACGATAAAATCATAGATATCTAATTTAGTGCACACGATACGCTTCTGGTATAACCGTCAACTGGTTCCCTCAAAGTTAAGAGATTGGAAAACCAGATAATTCAAAAGTCTTTTGGAGTAACGAAAACCAAATGGGCTAAACAGGAAAAGCAAAATATACTAAGACCACATATGCCGGAGGGAGGAGAACCTTAGCTGTAATGAATTACATTACTTAGGAACAGTAAATTTCAATAATAATATATCTAATAAACTATGACTACACGCGGATTTTTGGTGTTTTAACGCCACTTTCAACAATATTTCAGCTATATCATGGCGATCAGTTTTAGTGGTGGAGGAAGCCGGAGTACCCGGAGAGAACCATCGACCATGGGCAAGCAACTGGTAAACTTGATCACTTGCGGCTGCGAGTCGGGTGGATCCTTTGTTTTAATTTACAAAGCGGACGCGAACCCACGCCGTATTGGTGATAGGATTGTATGAGTTATTAGATCCAACGACCTAACTCATTGAGCCACCCGGGTCCCTCCCTCGGGGAACAATAGTCAACCAGCAGATGTATCGACCCAAATGATAGTAATACGAACGTAGATAGCAACCTTTGCACGTAAGAAAATGATGATATATATCTTCATCATTATGGTTAAGGTTATGGTCTTAACGACACTTTCGACAATATTTCAGTACGCAACATTAAGGAGTAAGAACAAAAACTTGTTTGCTCAGAATTAGGATAATGTGCCCAATGGAGTATATGTGTGCCCACAGTCTGTTGCTTAAGTCAGTTAGTACTATACAGATCCAACTCAGCGTGTTGGTCTAGTACAAACCGGACACCATCTTCTTATCGAATGTGACTTGTTCTGGCCATAATATAGTAAAAGCAACGTTCATTTGGAGTTGAACAACAATCACTCACAATCAATAACAACGCTGCTCACCCAATCCAATGCATTAGATTTGTTTCTAAGATTTTTGATTTAATTTTGAAACTGATCTGACTATCTGAAAATGTTGTTGTTTTCCATTTATTAGTAATAATGGTGAATAGTGTACCTTAATATATGTGGTTTGGTTTTTAGAATGTTTAACACCACTTTGAAAATCCTTCAGCTATATCGTTGTGGTGAGTTTCATTGCATATCTTGCTAGGGGCTGGGGAATTGGAGAACCAAGAGGAAACCATGTAAATCACGGACTAACTTATCACAGCAAGTTGTATCGAGTACACATTGGATAGAATCGAATTCTCAAACAAAATGGTAAAATGCACTAATAGATGGCAATTTACCTGTTAGACAATCGCAGCCTCCATTGTGGTGGTGTGATGGTTATGATGTTTAACGCCACTTTCATCAACATTTCAGTTATATCGTGGCTGTCAGTTTTATTGGTGAAGGAAACCGAAGTACCCGGAGAAATTCACCGACATGCCACAAGTCACTGACAAACTTTATCACATAATACTGGATCGAGTACACCGCGCCATGAGCGGAATTCGAACTCACAAATGATTGCGTTGGTAGATGTAAGTCCAACTACCATACAAAAACTTCCACTTCATAAGATAAAATCTTAAGAACTGTACCATACACTACAGGGAAATAACTCTTTAAAATCAGTTAAACGTTTTGATGATATGATGTTTGTATGCAAATTTCAAGCATTTCGGTGATCAAAACCACAGAGAGAAAAGCTGATATGTGGCTAGTGAATTTATAGCTCCGAGTCTGTTGGTTGGAATTTGTTAAAATTTTGATATTTATTACAGTGGATATACCGGTATTCAAACACACTGCACCAAAAAAAAAATAAGAACATTAAACGAGCAGATCAAGTTTTACCTGAAGTGTATGGTACCACCTTAATTACAAAATAAAATATGATTAAGCATTATAAGCAATTTCCCATTTATTAATTAACAACAGGTAACTAAAAAATCAATCGAAATTAGGAAAAGCGCCTTGATTTTGGAGAATGTGCATGCACAAATCTATTCGGGTCGAAAAAAGAACGTGAAACTTTCATACTTTGATGTCCCTGATTTCTCTGTCGATCTGTTTTTAAGCTTTTAATATAATCATCTGATAAACCAAGAAACTGAAGACTCGAAACCATACCCTTTAAACGATCAGCCTTCTCCAAGTCAGCTACCGTTACAAAAGGTGGCAGATCAAGACGCTTCTTTAATTCTCGTCCAGTTTTCTCCATATCAGGCAGATTTATGTTAACTATGCCTGGAGGTAATGTAGGTGAAGGTGGACGTCTGTCTTTTTTAATTTTCTGTCTCGGACGCTTTCTCCTTTTCGATTTTCTCTTTGATGATTTTCGATGTCCTTTATTACGTATGAATGTTTGCTTGCCCTCTGACGTGTCAGGTTTAGATACTCTATCTACGTTTGATTCGCTATGAGGAATTGTTACTATACTTTTCGTGATGTCTGTCCCTTCGTTGTGTTTAGATACTCTATCTGGGTTGAATTCCCCATGAGGAATTTTTACTACACTTTTCGAGATGTCTGAACCTTTGTTGGGTTTAGACACTCCATCTAGGTTGAATTCGCCCTGATGAATTGTTCCTATACTTTTCGTGATGTCTGAACCTTTGTTGCGTACATTAATGCTATCCGTTTGCACCTTTGAAGCATGGATCCTGTTTGCTTTTATTTCCTTGGCTTTCATGTAATTTGTCTCAATATGTTTTGAGTGTATCAATTTTGCCTTTAGTAGTCCGGCCAACCTAGGAGGAATTGTTGGTGTTGGCAAAGGAGGTTCAATTTCATGTTGGTTTGTTGATGACCTATGGTCACTTTGTTGATTCTGATCAATGGTATGCTCTTTATTTTGATCAAGATTAAATCTTTGCATTTGTGGTGGTTGTACATATTCATTTTGACCATTTACATGTTCTGCATTTTCATCGGGATTAGATTTTGGTCTTTTTCGTCGTCGTCGTACAGATATGTACTTAGCCCTAATATTCTTAGCTTTTATTCGATCGGCTGTTATCTTATCGGCCTCCACAGATCCTGCAATTATGTCACCGGCCGTAATATCTTTGGCTTTGATACTACCAGTAGCAGAGCTTTTCTCCGCTTCACGCTTGTACCGCATTTCTCCAATATATGTTTCTATTGGTGTGATAGTTAATACACATGTGCCTGAAATTAGAGAAAACGGGTTAGGTGGTTATAGTTTAACGTCACTTACAACAATAGTTCAGCCATATGGTGGCGGTTAGTTTTATTGGTGGAGGAAACTAGAGAATTCATGTCGGAAGTCACAACTTTAGTGGCGATAGATACTGATTGCACATGTAGTTGTAAATCCAATTACCATGCGATCACGACCCCGACGGTCCTTAGAAAACCGAAGGGGCAATCAAGAATGAACAATCCAGAGACACTGACAACACTGAGAACACAAGACACAGGACGAAGATAAACAAAACACAAAAACGCAACACAACACAGAAAAGTTCATATAAGTAACTTAAAGGTAGAAATCAAATAAAAAAAAAGAAAAAAAGAAAATGATGGCCGACTTGGAGTTACGTTTACCTCCGAACATATCTTTACTATTGCAAGATAAAAACAACTATTACATGATATTTACTACGACATGGCTTGACAATAGTATTTCGGTCATAAAACTTGTGAGCACTAGTGTGTACTCATATCCGAAGGAAAACAGCCAATCATTACACTGTCAAATAAAAACTAGTTCTGATTGGACAATGTACTCGTATCCGTAGGAAAACAGCCAATCATTACACTGTCAAATAAAAACTAGTTCTGATTGGACAATGTTGTAGTATGATATCCCATTAATGATTGTAAAGGCTAGTATTCATTTGTTATTGCATTTTGTTCGTGCTTTTGTTCGTTTGTTTTGGGGTTGTCTTTCTGCTTGTACTGCAGTTGGCTTTGCATCCGATTGTCCTTTTACTTAAATATGGTTTTGAGTAACCTGTCTTCGTTGTATGGTATTTTAGATATAGAATAATAAATTATGATCTGATACAACTCAGTCTTGCTGTTATAACTGTTTGACATTTTTCTCCTTTTCTTTGTGGTAAAGAAGGGTAGGGGGTAGGGTGGAGAAGTACTAACGAAAGACAATAAGATCTCCACAACAGAGATGGAATCTGAATTAAAATGAAACATGTCTGTGTTAAATTCCCAAAATATTTCGTAAAGCATGATTGTATGAAGATGTTCAGAATATACATCGTTTTTAATATATGAAATGATACATGTTAGTGTATATAAATAAACGTTAGATTATTCCGGATGTTCGTAATGTTGTTCTATACGAGTTATCGTTCTTGCGGGTAGGTTTATTTCGTCTTCCGGTATTGTTAGTATAGTATACCCTTTGTTGGTTTTTGAACATGATAAATGTCATTACATTTCCCATAATCTTGTAACTCAAATAGCTATCCACAAGAACAATAACATGCATAGAAAATCATTACTAAAAAATGGAATAAGACACCCGCAATGGTACTTGCAAACATAGCACAAATAGCATAAAAAATACATGAACCCTCCTGCAAACTATCGAGTGTAAAATATCAAAATGAGGCACTATAGCAGTAAGTGTTAGATATATCAGAATACGAAAAATCTACCATTGGCGGCATACATTTCAAGCATGAATACGTTAAACATAGATATACGATATGCTTGTTTCTGTTGAATTTCCACAAATTCACAAAACGGATATTTCTCGTCAAATTTGTCCTCTTGTACAGCACCAGTCTATTTACGATTCACCATAATTTTGTGTTTGCATTCACTCCTTTCATGAATTGGAGGATACAACGATTTCTTTAATTTACACATTGAGAATTTGGAAGAAATATGAATTAATTTGGACCACTTAACCCATTTTAGAAATCACGTATACTTCCCCGTTGTTGCACAAACGAGGTTACTTGAACCTTAGAATGGAATGTTTATATAAAAACAAAACGGCGCATATGATTTCCCTGTTCAAACCCCGTGTCCATAGATAGTATACTGAGTAATAAGTAAATACATTAAAAAAATATACATCCGATAGGGCGAAATACATTGTCCGCAATAATTTGAGAAAAAAAAGGAAAAACTTACATGCCGTCGATACAAATATAAAATATGTAGCTAAATTCGCCATTTTGATCGTCTGTGTACATTGTTCTATGCGTGGTATATACAAATACACAAATAGATACTTTCTTGCCATTAGATAAGAAAATGTAATTAATAAGCTACAAGCAAAAATAACTTATTTAATGTTTGTGATTAATAACGTTTAATAGTTATTTCGTTATAGGTGACTATTTGTTACAATTGTATCAAGAAAATGTCGAGGTTTTGGATAAACAAAATAAATCGAAAGCAACGACCTCGACACCGACCTTATGATCTTTGTGAAATATATGAATATATAAATACAGACCACACTCATCATCTTTGAACTCATCTAAATATGTAGATTGGGATAAGCCTATGGATAAAGCAGTTTGTCATTTGCGTCAAAAGACAAAAGCGAATATCAATTACATTAAAGAACACCCAGGCCATGTACATGTACTACTAATGATTGACTTTGTGAAATGCAAAAATCCACACAAATATAAGGATTATTTCGGGAAATTTCACACTTCCTGTATATAAAATAGTATGTATCAGCTTCTAACGGAAAACCCAGCGCTACAAGCATTTCTCGATTTCCCGTTACTAAGTATTTTTATCTGAGCCAAGTCAGGGTCATTACGGTTTTCACAGTTTTCCGGTTGTTGATTGATTTTGTCTGTTTGTGTACTGATGAGTTTTTCCTTTCCCTTTGGAAGATTGTTCGGAGTTCAGTAATTTTGTTATTACCCTTATCTAGTACTACATTTTATATATCACATTGTATTTGATGCACAGAAAAATATCCATAACCTCTTCCCAGTGTCATATGTTGACCCAATTGCTGATATGTTTTTAGATAAAGATATTCTTGTGACTATCTTATCGAAATCACGAAAACACTACACAGGTCGACACATCTTTGAATGTCTATCTTGAACTTGAGATCAAAACACAATATACTGATAATAACACATAGAAATAGGTCCTAGTTTCTGTGCTATTGGAACTTCTTCCGAAAGGAAATCTGTTTGTTGTGCGGAAGGAACCAACTACACACCTCACCCTTAAAACTGGAGGTAAATGAGTGTCTTATACATTGAGAAAATCATCCCCTTGAACGTAAAGGGCAACGTGTATCAGCTCCTAAAAGAGATAATTTTGGTACCATTGTAAGGCAACAATTTTCGTTCTTCTCCGTTTTATTCTCTTTTTACATGAGGCAGTCTAAGCATCTGCCCATACGACGATTCCAGTGCCAAGATTTTACCGTCATGATTTATTGTTAGTAAACCTGTATGAATATAGGTGAAATAATGTTCTGTTGTTATATTAGAGGTTTTGGTGACCTGTGCGTGAATCTGTACATAATTGTTTGAAAGAAAAGTGGTTAGAGAATCGATAGATCTACCCGCTAGATCTCCAGTTATAACATTTTATGTACTAAAAATAATAGTAATATGCAGTCAAACATGTTTATAACGGCCACTCAAGGGAAACTGAAAATGTGGCCTTTATGGATCTTTCTATACAGGTTAAATGTATATGCACTGTTCATTAATGGGAAAAATGAGACTGCCCTTTATAGACAGTGATTCGTTATATACAGGTGCCCTTAAAGGCAGGTTTGACTGTATTATGAATACAATAATGGTGCGTACCAAGTTATATGTCAAGGCAGGCAAAACCTGCAAAACACCTGCATTACAGATAGCATCCTTTCAATGATAGTGGATGCTAAGTTCCATAAAACGAGTTGAACCCAGCCACTGTTTATTAAAATGCCTGTACCAAGCCAGGAAAGTGAATGCCCATGGATATATTGTGTTCAGGGTACTGGATCGGGTTTGCTTCTGTGTTTCCGATTGGGTTTTGGGATTGTTTTGACTGTGTGGTATATATTGATTTTCATTTTAATACCATCTTTAAAAAAAAAGAAGAAAACAAATCTTTTAACTAAGGATGAAATGTATTTGCTATTTTTTCCCCCAGATGGATGACTCGCATTACCTTAACAGAAAAATGATGATGTCAAAAATATTTTGTTACATATAATCTTGTTAATATGAAATGTCCAATATGAAATATTAGTCTTGAATTTGATGGTTTACGTTTCAGAAATATGATGAATTTGCAACAAAAATAGATCTTAATATTAAAATATACTTATTATTTTTTTTCTAATTTATATATAGGGACAGGTGTGACTACATTTAAGACAAATATACAATCTAGGTTCAAGGGGGGGGGGGGGGTTATTCAACCAACTCGGGGGACAACCGAGATATAAATACAACGCCAAACAACATTGAATTTGACAATACGAACCACAAAAACTTAAAGTCACGACTAGGTTTTTACAACATTAAATTCTAAATTACAATTTTTTGTGTTCGAAAATCTACATTACATAACACTGTTCTAAGCACGAGACAAGTGAAAATCTATCTTACATAACACTGCTCTTAGCACGAGACACTTGCACGAGAAGCATGAAATCCGACCTTATAGAGCACTGCTCTAAGCACGAGGCACGTGAAAAGTGACCTCACATTACACTACTCTGAGCACGAGACATACGAAAACCGACCTTGCATATCACTGCTCTATGTACAAGACACATGAAAAACGATCTCACATAACACTGATCTAAGCACGAAACACGTAAAAACCGCTCTCACACAACACTGATGTAAGCAGGAGACACACGCCAATCGATCCCACATAGCACTGCTCTATGGAAGAGATACATGGAAACTGATCTTATATAACACTGATTTAAACGCGAGAGACATACCTGTGTCTCGTTCTTAGAACAGTGTTATGTCAGATCGGTTCTCGAACACTGTATCAGATATTATATGGTGCTATTATCTCAAAGTTCAACGCTATGATTGCATGATCTCGGAGTCTATTATTTTTAAATTCAACGCTATGATTGAATGATTTTGAGGTCTATTTCATCCCTAAATTTAGCATTATTATTGAGGGATTTAGTTTTTCCTAAGGTACTAATAAAAGTGTATTCAAAAGACTATAATTGCATAATAGCATTGCTGTTGGTAGCTGTTAAAGCAATTACAAACAAAATAACGACAGTAGAGACAGACAGTATCGCTAATACAATAGCAAGTACGATATCGATACTATATGACAAAAGCTTCAATACTGACATCATTGTTTTTATACGGATTTTAACGTCACACTTGAATCTAAGCACCAGAGTCTGTCCGGTCTGATTACCCCTTTGTTATCTTCAAGCTTTCCTTAAGGGAGGTTTTCCCTGGGACAGGTTCTCCATTTTTTTTCACCATTAAAAGTGACGTCATGTCCCTCGTTGAGATCAAAGGAAAAGTGAAAAAAAAAAAAAAAAAATCCCGATAAAATAGTATATCTTGTCTTTATTGATACACGTGTTTTAACAAAGTTTTCGATGTTTCTTTTTAGTTGGAAATTCATAATAAAAATGGGAGATATCGTTATTCACAGCAGTTTCACATTTAATATCATTTAACTTGTTCATAATGTATGAAATTATGATATAATAAATTGAAATAATTAATTTTGAAGAATATTCAGCATACATGTCCATGTGTAAATAAGGGTAATAACAAAATTACCTAACTCCAAACAATCTTCCAAAGGGAAAGTAAAAACTAATAAGTATATAGACAAACTCAGTCAACAACCGGAAAACTGTGAAAAACCGTAATGACTCTGACTTGGTACAGGCATTTCCAAAGAAATGGTGGGATGAATCAGATTTTAGGGTGCCAAACCTCTCGCTTTTATTATGTTTTCATTAAAATAGCAACAAACAGGAAGAAAAGTCTGAAAAAACCAAGATGGTTATCAAAAGCCAAGAACAGACAGTACAATGCTAAAAAGAAAAAGGACACACAATGAATTTGAATTCAGTGCACTACTTGGGAAAGGATCAGAGAACTTCGACTATGAACGCGTTTTAAACGTAGCATACAATTTTATATTTAAGACAATTATCATCTTGCATATATATATAATTAGTACCAATCACCACTAATGTTTGTGATTTCAACATCCGGTAGTGGCGAGATGTACTCAGTACAACATACTGAAGGTCAATGATTTATCCAATTACCACTACTGTTTGTGATTTCAAAGTCCGGTAGTGGCGAGATGTACTCGGTACAATATACTGAAGGTCAATGATTTTGCCCGGTACACTGAATGATCCCTAAAAAAATACAATGCTAACATTTCATACGCAATATAGTTAATTATGTAAATTTTAATTAACTGGAGTTTTTTTCTGATTTTTTACTCTTATCATTATAACGATTCATCAGTCCAAAAAATAATTGACAATGTATCTGAAACAATTAATAAACAAACAAACAAACAAAAACTGATTATACAAACATTTATTAGAAAGCGTTAATTAAAAGAAAAATGACGACTATTAATGATAAAAAAAAGACTATCCACACTGTCAGAATTAATTGACAAAAAACAAAACAACAACAAATTATCATAGTGGTAATGTATAATGAACTTTGAGGATTTTTATGATCTAAAATATCAAGAATGACCGTAATTGTGGCTATCCTGTTTAGGCGCCTTGTTTTTTTTCTTGCTCTTAAAAGTTTAAATTATGTGGTTTTCCAATCTTTTGACTTTGAGCGTACTCAATACATGCTATTTCAGACGCGCGTTGTCTTTTATCTATGTTTTTATTCAGATTTGGAAATAAATTTTGAAAAATATCCCTAGAAATTAAGTGTTACTCTTAGTACAAACCCGATGATAAGACATGAATGATGAATGATACTTTATGACTGGGACTATTATACTGACATTATAATAGTCCCATTTTATGAATATGATTATCATAATTTTACATGTAATATTAGCTCCAGTTCACACGATTTCGTCGGTTTTCCCAAATTATTATATTTTAATGATAAAATGAAAAAATAAATAAATACAGAATTTTAAATTAAATTTACATTTTAAAATTAAAGGAAATTAACATATTTTATTATTTACAGGGAAAAATTAAAAATCGAAATTATTAGTCTGGGAAATAACCGTGAAAACCAAGAAAAAATGTGTGGTATATAAAACATGTTGTCATATTTACATTATGACACATTTCGATCGTGTGATTTTGAAAACACTAAAATATACATCTAGAATCTTATAAAAAATATAATGTTTAAACGTTTTTAAAAAGAATAAATTTGACTTGATTATTAGTAACACGGTGCGTGTCTTACTAGAAACAGGAACTGCTTACCGTCGTGAGCAAATACGTTCACCCCCTTGTTTGTTTGTGACGTTCGTGTTGCTCATCATTTTAGTTTTCTGTGTTGTGTTGTTGTGTTGTCTGTGTCTTCGTTCTTTGTCTTGTGTTCCCAATGTTATCAGTGTGTCTGAATTGTCCATTCTTGATTGATACTTTCTAACCTGTACCGTTGTAATGTAAAGCAGACATTATTAATGACAACATATATAAAACAGTGTAGATTCTGAACATCTTCAGACATGCATCTTTTACGAAATATTTTAGGAATTCAACGCAGAAAAGTTTCATTTTATTTCAGATTCCATCTCTGTTGTGGAGTTCGTGATTGCCCCATTAATGTTCTCTAACGTTTAAGTGACGGTTTCTCCTTCGTGGTCATGATCCTAATGTAAATTGTTTTACATCTATCTATATAATCAATGTCTGTTATCACAAATGATTTCTCGGATGCTTAGCGGAGTGTCAGTGGTGGAGCAGGAACTGCCATATTTTCGGAGTACATGAGTTTATCTCTGGTTTTTAGTCAGGTTGCTCAGTCTTTAGTTGTCTGTGTAGTATTTTCTAGATCATTGTTCGTCATTTTGTCCTTTTTCTTTTGGTCATTGTGTTGTCCATACCTCTTCGATTTTCGGCTTTTGATTACCCCTTTGGTATATTCAAACATTTGTTTAGGAATGATTTCCCTGGGACGAGTTCTCTATTTTGCCTCCACTATTAATATGACGTATAGCATCCATTACTATCAAATCGAAAGCAATTATGGATAAATGATAATTATCAAATAGGTTTAACCAATATTTTAAGGTTAGTAAGACAAAATGACTAAAGACACGAAATGCTGTTTTTTTTGCATTGTACTTCCAACATACATAGACATCAGTTGGGTAGATAGATATAGGCTATAGATACAGGTTGTTGTAATAGGTTTACTACCATTGTATGTCTGGACAGTAAATGAACATTTCACAGTTATTTGTTTGCGCATAGTGGTGTCCAAGACATATTGCGTTGTGTTTTTTGTTTTGTTTGTTTTCGTCTTGTGTCTTGTG
>MJUT01045699.1:76619-104222 GCA_002080005.1 Gigantidas platifrons | reverse complement strand
TGTCTGAAACTGTTCAATGTCATTGTCTCTAAAACCTTATCATTCCAGGCTTTCTGTCTGAAACTGTTAAATGTCATTGTCCCTACAACCCGGTCATCCAAGGCTTCTAGTCTGAAACTGTTGAATGTCATTGTCTCAACAACCCTATCATTCCAGGGTTCTTGTCTGAAACTGTTAAATGTAATTTTTCGTACTACCCTATCAATCCAGGATTCTTGTCTGAAACTGTTAAAAGTGATTGTCTCTAAAACCCTATCATTCCAGGCTTCCTGTCTGCAACTGCTAAATGTCATTTTCTACACAACTCTATCACTCCAGGCTTCTTGTCTGAAACTTTAAAATGGCATAGTCACTACAACCCTATAATTCCAGGCTTCTTGTCTGAAACTGTTAAGAGTGATTATCTCTATAACCCTATCATTCCAGGCTTCCTGTCTGAAACTGCTAAATGCCATTGTCTCTAAAACCCTATCATTCCAGGTTTCCTGTCTGAATCTGCTAAATGTCATGATCTCTACAACCCTTTCACTTCAAGCTTCTTGTCTGAAACTGCTAAATGTCATTGTGGCTACAACCCTTTCATTCCAGCCTTCTTGTCTGAAACTGTTAAATGTCATTGTTACTACAACCCTATCATTCCAGGCTTCCTGTCTGAAATTGCTAAATGTCATTGTCTCTACAACCCTATCATTCCAGGCTTCTTGTCTGAAACTCTTAAATGTCATTGCCTCTACAAACTTATCATTCCAGACTTGTTATCTGAAACTGTTAAGTGTCATTCTCTCTACAACCATATCACTCCAGGCTTCTTGTCTGAAACTTTAAAATGGGATAGTCACTACAAACCTATAATTCCAGGCTTCTTGTCTGAAACTGGTAAGAGTGATTGTCTCTATAACGCTATCATTCAAGGCTTCCTGTCTGAAACTGTGAAATGTCATTGTATCTACAACCCTATGATTCCAGGCTTCTCGTCTGAAACTATTAAATGTCATTGTCTCTACAACCCGATCATCCGAGGCTTCTTGTCTGAAACTTTTGAATGTCATTGTCTCTACAACCCTTTCATTTCAGGCTTCTTGTCTGAAACTGTCAAATGACATTGTCTCTACAACTCTATCATTCCAGGCTTCTTGTCTGAAACTGTTAAATGGCATTGTTACTACAACCCTATCTTTCCAGACTTCTTGTCGTAAACTGCTACATTTCATTGTCTGTACAACCCTATCATTCCAGGGATCTTGTCTGAAAATGTTAAATGTCATTGTCTCTACAACCCTATCAGTCTAGGCTTTCTGTCTGAAACTGTTAAATGTCATTCTCTCTACAACCATATCACTCCAGGCTTCTTGTCTGAAACTTTAAAATGAAATGGCATAGTCACTACAAACCTATAATTCCAGGCTTCTTGTCTGAAACTGGTAAGAGTGATTGTCTCTATAACGCTATCATTCCAGGCTTCCTGTCTGAAACTGCTAAATGTCATTGTCTCTACAACCCTATCATTCCAGGCTTTCTGTCTGAAACTGTCAAATGTCATTGTATCTACAACCCTATGATTCCAGGCTTCTCGTCTGAAACTGTTAAAGGTCATTGTCTCTACATCCCGATCATTTCAGGCTTCTTGTCTGAAACTGTCAAATGACATTGTCTCTACAACTCTATCATTCCAGGCTTCTTGTCTGAAACTGTTAAATATCATTGTTACTACAACCCTATCTTTCCAGACTTCTTGTCGTAAACTGCTACATTTCATTGTCTGTACAACCCTATCATTCTAGGGTTCTTGTCTGAAAATGTTAAATGGCATTGTCTCTACAACCCTATCATTCTAGGCTTTCTGTCTGAAACTGTTAAATGTCATTGTCTCTACAACCCGATCATCCAAGGCTTCTTGTCTGAAGATTTCAATAAACTTCATTCATTAATATGGTCCTACAAAATATTTTCTGTTATGCACATCGGCAAATGGAATGTCGACTATAGCCAATGAAAAGATCGCATTTGAGGTCAAGTTCGTACACTATCTATTGAACGCCTTCTAAAGTTATCAGAAACACAATGTTGTATATTCAATTAATTATCTACAAAACAGGTTAAAGGGAGTTCAATGTGACTATGTGCTCTCTTCGACTGTGGAATATCATAGGACAGATCCCAGGTGGTCTCTCATGAATTGTTTACGTCTAATTGTTTAGCTGATGATATTAATATTGCAGGTGAAATTTCAACAAATGAGAATAAGGAACACAATGAAAGTACTTTTACTTCACCATGCCATTATTGTAAAGAAGAGCTTGTTTGTGACAATTGTACTTCCCATGGACGTATCGAATTACGTGTATCGACTGAAAAGCTGTCTATATCTGGAATGAAAACTTGTAAATTCACATTACTATAAGGTTTGTCGAAGGTCTACCATAGTGGTTGTGCTTGTATTGTGTGTGGGACACGGCGGTTCAATTTGCACCAGATATGCTAGATTATATCAAAGTCCGGTGATTTTGACGGACAATGCTCGGTATCAGATATGATAGATTAGATTAAAATCCGGTGATGCTGACAGACAATGCTCGGTATCAATGTTCTACTGCTGCCGAAAAGTTGAGCTGTTGTGGAACCACTCTGCTGTAATCTAGAAGCGGTGATACTCCAACGTCTACAACTAAAAGCCCTTGTGACAAACTTAACCCTATTGTATTAGGGCATACCCAAGACTTGAGAAAGACGCGGCATTGTATTGATGTTGATGCTGTTTTCTGATAAATATTGTGTATGTTCAGTTAGTGTAAGCCGGCGTGTAAACTTAAAACGATATATTATTTTGTTTCATCGTGGGCGGGAAACTTTGCTCGTACACAATTTTAATAACTGTCCGATATGTGAAATAATCTATATATAATCGGTATTTAACAATTGCATTCGTATATGTAAGTTTTAAATATCACACAGAAATGTGAATTATCAAATATAATATTTTGAAAATAAATGTATATCCTTTTTTTTTATGAAGCAACTCGCAATGGGGAATGTCTTGTAGGTAGTGGTATTTTCTGTTTGACAGACAAACTTGTTCGATTCAATCCAATATGTATTGTTAGTTAAGTTGATATTGGAGGAATTGATAACTGTTAAAACTTTCTTTTCATGTCATCTTCCTCTTGTGACAAGCTAAATTTCCACCTCAATGCCAATTTAACCTGCGCCACGCCTTTCTGTTGGTAAATAGGTTTCCGCCATGAATAAAGTTGATATAATACCTATGTGACATTAAACAGCAATCAATCTATTAAAATTACTTGATATCATTCGTTAAACATGAAGATATGAAAACGACTCGCAAAACAAAACCGTATTCTAAGCAAGATTTATATTCTAAGAGTAGAGTTAGGATCATGGTGTTTGATGCCGCTGTCAACAATTTTTCCAGTTATTTCGTGGCGGTCAGTTTTGTTGGTGGTGGAAGCCGTAGTACTCGGGGGAAAAATCACGACCTGTCGCAAGTCACTTACAAACTTTATCACATAATAGGACCGTATGGTAATATGATTTACAACTTCATATGCAATAAGTGCTTATCACCACTACCGTTGTAAATTCTAATCACGCTCAGGCGGGGTGTACTCGATACAACATTATGTGATCAAGTTTGTCAGTGACTTGCGGCAGGTCTGTGAGTTTCTCCAGGCACTCGCGATCGATTTTCTGTCACCAATAAAACTGACAGCCACGATATAACTGATATATTGTTGAAAATGGCAATAAATACCATAATCCTAATATAATTACTATAAAATTGTCATGCAATAGTTGGATGTTTAAAGTGGTCTCACAAAAAATATTAAGCACTAGCAATATATGATGTATATAGTAATCTGGTTTTGTTTGTAGACATCACCAAGGAGGGAATACCCAAGGGAGAAACGGAAAAGAGATCGATTAGTGACCAACAAAACTCATTGAAATTGGATTCTGATGTTTCTGAATCTGAAATGGTCATTATTTAACATTTGTCATTTCATAATTCAGATATGACAAAATTGTACAATTAATGTAAACTATGTGATCTATGATTTCAGACTATTTAATATTTAAGCCGCCTCGATGGTGTAACGTCCTGTGAAAACAAAGAATATAATTATTGGTATGTGCTCCTCTTTTTTTCTATTTCGCTAAGCATGCCGCATTTAAGAGTAAGGTCAGAGACTGGTTGGTTCATAGTCGGAGCCAAGTATCGAAACAAGACTGTATTTGAATGAGTAAAAAATGTATACATGCTAAAGTACACTAGACATATTTCGTTCGATTGACAGTTATGGCTTTTCTACCGTGTATACCACTCTACTACATAAATTTATCAACGACAATTAAATGCTCATTCCGTATATGTGATTACGTGATACGAATATAATTATTTTTTCGTGATGCTAAAAGAGAAAATTATGTAATTGGACTTGTGAGGACATGATTTATGCGAGACAACATTTGTGTTCGTTTTAGTAATAAAGTGTTTCGTCAAGTTGTTGGAATTCCTATTTGAACGAATTGTGCTCCTCTTATTGATGATTTGTTTAAATATTGTTATGAATCTCAATTTATGGCTAAACTACAAAAAGAACCATCAAACACTCACATTATTAGTTCATTCAACAATAACTGTAGATAATGTACGATATCTTAACTGTAAACAATCCTAATGTTCTTAATTCTGTTCCCTGAATAGTACGTGGAGTAATGCTAATATTACAAGGGACTTTTGCCAATTTTTGGAAATAGACATACCCCCTTTTCAAGATAAATTACACAAAAGAGAAGATTTGTATTTAACTATTTTCAATTTTCCTTTTTCGGATAGTGACGTTCTTTTGATCCCATCATATGGAGTTTACATTTCTCAGTTAGTTCCTGTAATAATGATTATGACTTCCGCTTTTCACCATATATATATAAATTTCTTCTTTGTCTATTTTTAGTTTTATATACCGGTATTATATATGTGTAAGCCATGTTTAACAGTCGAAAGGCGGATGATGGCAGATGTTTGGTGTAAGGAATGTGATGAATTTCTTTGTTTACTGTGTGCATAAAAACACAAAACGATGCCAAGTAATCGAAATGATCATACACTGACAAACTTTCACAAGATCAAGAATATACTAAGTTTACAATCATTGTGTTCAATGCATGAACATTCTGAATTGAGATATATTTGCATAGACCATAATGTTTTATGCTCTATGGGTTTGTGTCGGAAATTCACCGAATGTGTGAGAAAGGCATACCGTTAGATCAAGTGACAAAATGGCAACAAGAGCTGCAGGACCATGCTGAGAGAATAAACAACAATTTAGATATTATAATCAAATTACGGGAAACTCGAATGAAAAATAAGAATACTATAGCAGTCGATTCTTTTAAAATACGTGAGGAAATAACGAAATGTATCGAGAATATTCAAAATCAAGAACCTTCTGGTGCAACTGTCGAAAATCTAAAGTATGTTGCAACATCATTAATCATCGAATTAAACAAATTTAAGAACTAACAATTGGAAGAAACGAACTGGATATTGAAGAAATTCATTACCTTGTCAATCTAGTAAAGCAACAAAAAGAAATATTTGATTTTCTCAACGAACACGGTTCTACCATACAAAGAGTTTTACTTATTCGTATCTCACACCATTCCTTGGGAATTGACTATATACATGACAGAATTGCCAAAATGTCCAACACGTCATATATCAGTCTACATTTCAAGAAAACTATTTAAAAGGATGTCAACTTCGCTGGAATTATAGAAGTTGTCAAAACTACAAATAAAATAACTGAAAACCAAACTCAATGTCCTATTGAAAATACATTTTCGTCTTTTACATTCCATGGTAGCATTAATTTAAGGGGTACTCGACTCACTGGAATGTCATTTTCTGAGAGCGAATTGCTTCTATTGTGTGACTCTGGAAGTCTTAGAGGCTATTGATATGTAATGCCGATGGTTATTATCAAGGTCAAATACAAACACTACATGTACCTTAGGATATAACAATGATTCCTGGTAGAAATCTAGCCGTTATTACTTCGAACACAGAGAACTGCATTCAGTTTGTAGACATATTGGACAGGAAAGTTATGAAGACACGAGATGTCAAGCACAGTCGTCAGCGTGGTATTGCTTCCTCAAGTCAAGGTATTTTTGTAGACGGCAAGAAGAAAATCCATATTTTGGATTACGAGGGATCGCCCATTAGAACAATTGAAATATTAAATTCACTAGGGTGCATACGGTACCTTTCATATAATAATGACAAGATATGCTTCAACGATGAATCAGAGACACTTCGTTGTATCAATATGGAGAACAAATTTGTTTTTACTTACTGCTCAGTATCACTCCAAGTCCAAAGAAAAATGACAATGGATATCAAAGGAAATGCATACATCGTTGGAAACAAGTCTAACAAAATACACAGACTGTCCCATGATGGACAATTTATTGATGAAATACTAAATGCAGACGATGGATTGACAAATCCACTAGTAATCTCCTTCAATCGAGATTACAGCATGTTATACGTGGCATATTATGGAGGGGACATCATGGTTTTTAAAATTGGACAGTAGAGAATTGGCTTACAATGTTTGAATTGCTTTAATGTATTTTTTGTTGTTCATGTTGCTTTTTGGTTTTTTTGCTCTGTTTTCAATTTGATTTTGTTTGCTTGATTTGAGAGGGTAGATATGTATTTGCTTATAATTAACTCATATGGATGTACTACCTGTATGCAAAAATGATATCATTATGAATTAATTGATATTGATATAATAGAGTAGAGTAAACTATAGAAAAATTAACAAAACAAATGAAAAGCATTTACATGAACATTCCCTAAGATCCGTCTGAAACTCAGGTGGCGGCCATCTTTGATATCCTATATATCACTTGTTTTAATGTTGATGCCAAACTTCTAACAAGTCGTTTGAGTATTGTAATATCCACATTTGATCCACAATTCAACCGATATTAGCAAAGCGAGCAAACGTCTCTCACATTGTATAGACGATAGTGTAATTTTGGTATCAAATACAGTGAGGAAGATCATATTTCTCTTATTTTGTGACACAACCAAAAGAAGAAAAGACTAGCCTGTGATTATTTCCTATTTTGATAGCGTAGTTTATCTATATGTAAGATGATCTAGTTAGCTATCCAAATCTTAATATATCTCTAAGTAATCAATGTGATGTTCTTTCCAGAAAAGATTGATGTTGTTGGGGGCCATATTTGCAGGAACAACAACATATTTGTCGTGAATAGTAGAAAGGGTTTGAGCAAAATCAGGATATTTGAATACAAATTTGGTTTGAGCTAAATGGTCTTTTGGATTTGCGGATTCGAATTTGAACGACATAACAGCTTTCACGATATCTGAAAGGGTATCCTCTTTTTCTTGCATTGTCCTCCACAGAGGCCATAGGTAGTTTGACAATGTATTCCAATTCATGTGTTGCAGCTCAGTATAGTTTGTAGCTGTAGCTCAATGTCTATAATGTTCCAAACTCCTGCAGTAACGTTGTCAGGAGATTTTAATTGAATAGAGAATTGTGTCGAGAATAACAGGAGGTCATCAATAATGCAGTCTTGGAATACATGTCTTTGATTAAAGACTTTGGGTAAAATGGGTGAAGTGTAAAACAATGAAATGATAAGAACAGATTGATTTTTGGAAATAAATGGAACCATAACTATAACAGATGTATGGTGAGTAAAATTGTGATGGTTGGTGGCATCCAAATCTTTGTTAGCAAAGACAAGTGGGAGAAAGGATCTTTTTTCCTTTTTATTCCTATGTATCGTCAAGGGCTTGAAAATGCCGTAGAATTCAATTTCAATTACAATAACCGTATGTTTGTACAGAGTAGAATGGGGATCTGTAGTTTTTAGACAAACTGTATTTGAAGAATATATGAAAGTAGTAAAAATATAGCTTTGTACGAATATGACGCAATCCTAATGGTTTGGGAACTCGAGAAAATACAGGAAAAAGCTTTACGTTTTAACTATGAAGATTACAATGGCACATATGAAGAACTCTTACATATTAAAAATACCATCTCTGCAAATAAGGAGAATGCACACTATGGCATTAGAATGTTTTAAAATAGTGTATAAACTGTCTCCACCATGTTTAAATGATTTAATTGTTTTATAAATTAGTCAATATAGTTTTAGATATTCTAATATTGTAGAGATACCTAGGGCAAAATCTATTACCTATGGTCAGACCTCGTTTTAATATACAGCTGCTGTTTTATGGAATGACTTACCTGATGATTTTAGAAAAAAAATGCCAATTTTAACCAATTTAAAAACATGTTGCTATCATGTAATGGCAATGAATGCAAATGTAATGCTTGTAAACAATTTAATATCATCAAGGTCGTTTCAATTTTTGTATTATTTATATTTGTTTATTTTTTAGCAGTATAACATGCTTTTAGCTCATAACACCAGCTTCATTTTTTAGATCATAAACTTTTACTACTGTGCTTGATTAACGTTTTTACTATTGTATATGCTTACCTTGTCTGTGCTATATGTGTGCTTTAACTTATTTGCTACATTTTGCTACTATGAGTGCTTTTATTTAAATTATTAATTTGTGTGCATGCTTTTGTTGTTTTTAACTGTTATTTATCTTTGTGTTGTGGATGTCGGTCAAAAGCCCACTAGGGCTTGTGTTGTATTGCTATTTTAACATACCGAATATAAATATAACTTATCTTATCTTTTCTTAACAGAATGAAACAATTTACAAAAACATTGTGGGCATCATATAGTTGAAGTGATGTGTACGAATATTGGCCACTATTCCATTTTAGTCTGGGAGTGTTGTAGATAAAGTTCACCAAGTTCACATTGCTATGATATTGCAGAACCTTTATTTCTAATCTAGTATTCTTCTTTCTGTTCACGGAGTGGTGTACTTAAGTTAGGATTGTTACTAGGATGGTTTATCTTTTCTACAAAACGAACTTTCATAGAGAGGGTATAGCTATATGTATAGAGTGGTCATGTTAGCTTAAGTGATGATAAACTTCAGGAAATAGGTTGTTATTGTTTCCTGGTCGGTGACCACACATGTGTGTGTTCAGCCACTTTTGTTTTCTCTAACATCTACACGTCCACATATAAGTTGCATTATAAACCATAGACAACAAGTAAGATCATCGTAGCGTTTGGTGTTATCAGTCTTGTATTTGATAAATTGGACTTGCTTTTTGATAAATTGGTGGTAAAATATTGGACTATGTTAGCGGTATTATACATAGCCTATCCTATTCAGACCAATTTGGCAATCAGATTTATATGAGATGGGTATGCTTATAATCAACGCATAACACATTCGTTCCATCATACCAGAAATAAATTTCAGATGGCTAAACTCAAAATAGGTATGTCAACAGGAATTCTGATTTTTCGTCTCATGGGTTCAATTTAAGCCCATTCAAATATTTTAAACCCGCCGCCACTTTTTATTGAAATACCTGTATTAAGCCAGAACAGTGCGTTGTCATGCATATATGTGTGTTAGGGATAACGATTTAGCCTCTTTCTATGATGTTCTATTGGATGTTGAAACTGTTCCGACAGTGTGGTTATTTTTTGTTGCTTATTTTTTACTACATTTTGCGAAAGATATGTGGTTTAAGAAATGTTTGAAGATAATGATAATCAGAAGCGGTAAATCGAAGAAAGACATATCATACAATGGTGAACAAGATTGCAACACGTAGCCATGTGTCCCCCGCCGCAATAGAAAGAGGTGTAATGTGAGTGTAATGTTATCCATGTGATATATTTATAAAATCGAGAAAGCATCCGAGATGCAACAGAGGAGTTGCAAGTCAAAATCTTGGGGCATTTAATTTGTCTATTCACCCTGATCATATATATATATGGCTTAGTGGTGGGCATCTCAACCATTAAAAAGTTCACTTCAGGTAGAGGGTGGGGTATGACCCCCAGGGCCTGAGATATAAGGCATTTAATTTGCCTAGTTACCCTGATCATAAATATATATGGCTTAGGGGTAGGGATCTCAACCATTAAAAAGTTCACTTCAGGTAGGGGGTGGGGTATGATCCCTGGGGCTTGAGATATAAGGCATTTAATTTGCCTAGTCACCCTGCTCATAACTATATATGGTTTAGGGGTGGGGATCTCAACCATTAAAAAGTTCACTTCAGGTAGAGGTGGGATATGACCCCGCAGGGCCTGGGATATAAGGCATTTAATTTGCCTAGTCACCCTGATCATAAATATATATGGTTTAGGGGTAGGGATCTCAACCATTAAACAGTTCACTTCATGTAGGTGGTGGGGTATGACCCCTGGGGCCTGAGATATAAGGCATTTAATCTGCCTAGTCATCCTGATCATAACTATATATGGTTTAGGGGTGGGGATCTCAACCATTAAAAAGTTCACTTCAGGTAGGGGTGGGGTAGGAACCCGCAGGGCCTGAGATATAAGGCATTTAATTTGCCTAGTCACCCTGATCATAAATATATATGGTTTAGGGGTGGGGATCTCAATCATTAAAAAGTTCACTTCAGGTAGGGTGTGGGATATCACCCCTGGGGCCTTAGCTATAAGGCATTTGATTTGCCTAGTCACCCTGATCATAAATATATATGGTTTAGGGTGGTGATTTCGGTCACATTTTTTATACAGATTCCCCAGAGGGGTGGGGCTGAGCTGGGGCGAGGGGGAATATTGCATCCTCAATTTCACATTGGCATTTCCACCGATGCCAAATATTTAGTTCCTATCTTTTGTAGTTTCAGAGAAATGTGTAATTCTCAAAATACGTACTTTTTCTATAAAAAAACATGATTTTACAAGAATTTTGTTTTCGAATTTTCCCCTGTTTCGAACTTAAGCTAGAGATTCTTAATATAATGCCTGTGTATAAGTTTGAAATCAATTGGTCAACAAATACAAATATGAGAGCGCTTACAATATATCCGGACTGACGAACGGACACCCGGCATTTCTATATCCCCCGCTCCGCTTGGGAGGCGGGGGACAACAAAGACAAAAGAACAATCAATATACATTGCGTATCGAAGAAAATGCAGAGAGAAAAAAATGACGATCAACACGAGCCTCACTAAAACGGTGGGTGAACTCAGATGCTCCTAAAGGTAAGCTGTACCTGCTCCACATGTGGCATCCGTCGTGTTATTCCTGTACTAATCCTGGTTTAAGTGTTGTGTTTGTTTGTTATCTATGGGTACTCAATTTAATTCTACAAATCTTGGATGAAACAATTGAAATGAAATATTTGCCTGCCAATACTCAATTAATCTGATCAAATATCCAGTTACAGATATATGATTATTTATTATCTGTATCTATGTGTGGAGCGTGGTGTGTAGAGTATTGTCTGTATAATGGGAACAAATTAACATTATTGTCTGACGAATTGTGCACAACTTTTTAAAATAAAATGAAAAACAAAACAAATACCAAAGTCCCACATTCCAATAGAAAGATCGCATAAAGAGACAAAACCGATACCCCTAACACACAAATACATGACTGCCCACATTCCTGGCTTGGCACTGAAACTTCAATAAAAAGAGGCGAGATTTAACTAGTTTAATGTGCCAATTTCCCCGTCTCAGTGGAAAGATTTGTCTCATTTGCTTCAACCTGCTGATGACAATGTATACTAAGTCTAGTATATTATTATTTATCCTTATTAGTGTTGTTATATAGATAATAATAGTGATAAACATTGATGAGAATATCTGGCGTAGGAACCCAATAAAATGAGTCAGTTGTAAACTGGATACAATAAAAATTAATACTATAGGAATGTACACTCCGATTTAAAGTTTGGAAATATGACGAAAAACAAATATATTGATGGGTTGGTATCTTTAGATCTATTGCCTTATGTATATCCTCACACTGGAAAATGGCATTCAATGACAATGCACTTCTTTGGTTCAATATGACGCGAGTGAGTCGTCGTTTTAGCGCATTTTCAGCCATGAACGAACAGAACAAATAACTCTTATTTGTGAAATTATGATGCTGACTTTGTACGAGAACATCAAGCTTGTTTCTATTTATATATTCGTACCTAGTGTTAGAACTTTCGCACATTATCTAGCTGTGTTTAAGTTAACTTCTTTATAATGCCTGTTTTATGAAGAATCGGTAAATATACATTGTATCACCTTTAAACTAATCCGAAAATTGATCGTTCTTATCCATCGTCTGCACTCAACGTGAGTATGGAAACTATAATACCACCGAATGTAATGAACGCGGATATACTCATACTGAAAGTTTTTTCGTTCAAGTTTCGTTTGACGGAAGAGTTAGAAGATACCAAAGGGTAATCAGAATCCGTAAATCGAAGGACAGGCACCACAATGGCTAAAAGAAAAGGGATAAAATGACAAACAATAATCTACAAAACATACACATAAAACTAAAGATCGAGCAACACGAACCACACTAAAAACCGAGGGGTGAACTCAGGTGCTCCGGTAAGATAAACCGTTCCTGCTCCACTAGTGATATCCAATCCATCTTCTTACTCTAGTTACAAACCCGGTGGAAGTCATGAATGCAGAAAGGACCGGGAAGTGCTTACGACAAGGGAGGGGGGATTGAACAGCGATTTGTAATGCAGTATGATGCATTTATTTACATTTGTGTATTTCCCTTAAAAACAAAATTCCTACTAGTACAATTCTGCTGAGCTATGATCAATTATACTGCAATATTGCCCATGTACATGACACCACAGAACCAGTCCATCACATTTTGTTACTGAAAAAAAATTAAAACAAAGTAATATTATTAGCCATTTATTTGGACACACATTTATCAAGACAATGAAACAATATAAATGGTTGCAGTATTTCAGCTATATGTATGACGAGAAAATGTTTATAATCACTAAATCATGCTGATAAAGGGTAGTACTGGGATGGTCATATGGGTGGAATTGTAGTTGCCGCGTGATAAGGAGAAAATAATATATATTTCGTGTGAAAAATGATTTTTACGCAAAAAAGTCATATTTTTTTCCAATTTTAGGGGGGGGGGGCGCTCGCCGGGTGCGCCCCCTCTGGATCCGCCCCTAGGGTGTTTAGCGTAAATTTCAACATTATTTCAGTTATATTGTGGCGGTCAGTTTTATTGGTGGAGGAAACTGGAATACCTGGAGAAAACCACCGACCTGTCGCAAGACACTGACAAACTTTATCACATAATATTGTATCAAGTAGACCTCTCCATGAATGGAGTTCGAACTCGCAACGTTACTGGTGATTGGCACTAATAACACAGGTAGTTGTAAATCCAATTTTAAGTAACATATTAGGAGATATAATTAAATATTTGCAAAAAAAAGATGAAAGACTAATTGACAGTATAAATACAAAAACTGTCAATCATGTGACTTTTTCCTGGTATGATACACATGTTAATGACGTTCACTAGGTTATCATATCATTTGACATTATTTTTAGATGTGTTTTACCGTTTGTATTGTTTACTTTACAGTAAAATATGTCCTACATTTAGATCACTTAGCGTTCACCGTCCGTTATTAACTTTCACATCTAAATCTTCTACTCAGAACCACAGAACCAAATTAAACCAAACTTGACATGGGTGGTTCCTTTCAAAATTGTGTACATAAACCCTGTCCATTCAATATTGTGGCCATTACTAACAGTACAAATTTCTTTAATTGTCTATTGCTGCTTTATCTGAAGTCAACGTGAGCACAATTTTTTACTGTGAGTATTTTAATTATATATCTAGGCTTTTCTGTAAACAATTTCTTTCAGCCGATTTATACCATTTATGTAAATTAGGCATATTTTGATAAAAGATCACGTTCTAAATCTTCTCTTTTGTAACCATTGAACCAAATTAATTAACCAACTATAGCTAGAATGGTTCTGTCGTGTGCCCATGTCCTACAGCCCCGCCCTCCATTCAATATGGCAGCCATTACTGAAAATATAAATTTCTTGAATTGCTTATTACTGTCAAAATAAGCTCAAATTTAAACTACAGCTGTATGATGTTAAGTAGATCAATATTTGCTGCAGATTTTAGAGTGAAATTTTCCTACAGCCGATTTATACCGATAATGCATATTTTGAGAAAATAATCACATTAAAATCTTCTGCTCAGAAACTTGAGCTGAAATGATAAGTTTCAAAATAATCAAATATGGTTGCCATTACTATTTGTTTCATTGAAAATTTGCATTAAATGGCTAAGCAAAAAAAGAAACGACGGAAACTTTTTATCAAATTTAGAAATCAAATCGGAATCCAGGTGAGTAATTACAGGATTCTGGGAGCTTCTAGTTTTACCTAAGTAGACAGGTGTATGAAATATTCAGAGATTAAATTTGCAAAGGTTTAAAACAGTGGGACAAAGATTGATGTTTGTTGTAAACATGAGTCCAGATGTAATCTGGATTTTTAGATATGTTTCTCTGTATGGCAAGGAATTGTCACACACTTTTATTGGTGTGGAAATGAAAGTACCAAAAAATAACCAAAGACATCTCAAGTAGCTGATAACAAACTTTATCACATAACGATGCTTATATTAGAGATATTAAAAACAGCAATAAGAGCTGTTCCTTAGCATATTGTTAATTTTCCTCTCACTGAAAGCTAGCAATATGTGTATATGTTCTCCTTTAACGGGAAGTGGTTCTCATATATTTAGCATTCCTCTCACTGATGACTGCTGTGTATATATGTTCTATTGTACAGGAAGTGGTTCTGATATTGTTATCATTCCTCCTCTCACTGATGACAGCTATGTATATATGATCTCCTTTTACAGGAAGTGGTTCTCATATTGTTATCATTCCTCTCCCTGAAGACAGCTGTTTATATATGTTTTCTTTTACTGGACGTGATTCTGGTATTGTTATACCCCACTCGTAGAGAGGGGGCTATTTTGCAATCACCATGTCCGTCCGTCCGTCTCTCCGTTTGTCCGTCCGTCCGTCCGTCCATCCGTTCACACTTTCGTAACAGATATCTCAGCTTCTACTGAAAGAAATGATTTTATATTTGATATATGGCTTTGGCATGGTGACTTGTACCGTGTCTCCTCTTTCCAGGTTTACCGCACATCTACTTCCTGTCTACCATGCGACTTACAAATGAACGAGTGGGGGGTATTCTTAGCACGACGTAGCGTGCAACATCTTGATATTGTTATAATTCCTCTCACTGATGACAGCTGTGTATATATGCTCTCCTTTTACATGAAGTGGTTATAATATTGTTATCATTCCTCCTCTCACTGATGGCAGCTGTGTATATATGTTTTTTTTTCAGGAAGCATTTCTGATATTGTTATCATTCCTCTCACTGATGACAACTGTGTATATATGTTCTCTTTTACAGGAAGTGTTTCTGATATTGTTATCATTCCTTTCACTGATGGCAGCTGTGTATATATGTTCTCTTTCACAGGAAGTGGTTCTAATATTGTTATCATTCCTCTCACTGGTGGCAGCTGTATATATGTTCTTATTTTGCAAATGTCTGGTAAAGACAACCAGTAACATTAGATAAATAGAGCACAGTTACAGATCCAGTCTGTCAAGAATGCCAGCAGGGAAAAAAAATGGAAGACTTTCATCAAATTCTATATCAGCTATCATTATTACAGTTTTGCAAATAAATGATTTTCAAAGCTCAATATATCTTTATGAAGAGGAACCTCTCTTTGTCTGAAAACAGGTTGATCAGATATTTCTCTTGAAAATGCATTGAGAATATGGTATCACTTAATGTGATAACGGAATGTCAATTTTGATATCAGGTTCTGTCAACTTCTACCTTTAGATAAAGGTAACAAATTCCAGTCTCTTTGAAAATTAAAACAGATTATTGTATACTTCAATGTCTCTGATTGTAAAAACATAATGTTGTCCAATCAGAGCGTAGAAATCATTCAAGCATGATAATTTTGTCACAAAGTATATGGTAACATGAAACACATTTACAAAACTCTATCATCAGATTGTGAAGTGGATTTCTGTGTAAATTTCCAAAGAACAAAGTCCACGAAACATGGCACACATCTATTGTGTGTTCCACCTTACTCTGAAAGGTGTTTCTGTTATAATTTATATATAAAGTAAATGGGAATCATATCCAATTTTATACTTTGATTTGCCAAACCTCACCAAGTTGCAATTAGATCAACAAAATAATTGATAGAATGTTGGTATGTCTTACAGAATAAAATGGAAAAAAAAACAAAAATTACAACATTGTCGAAACAATTCCAATAGCCAATCGAAATGAGAGAATTATTCATACTCGTTTTACCATGTTGCCAGTTTTACAAAATTGCACGTCACTGAAAACTGTAAGAATTGCCGATTGTCGTTGCGCTCGAATGTTCAAAAATATGGCTACTCTGTATTCATCTTGAAACAGGTTGATGATTTTTTTGTCGCAATATTTTGAAGATTTCCAGTTTTTTGCATCGTCAGTATTATTGAAACATAATAGACCATGCATTGTATACATATTATGTAGTTTATTATTAACGTTTGCAATAATTATGATTGTAATGGTTTACTTTACATTCTATATCATTTCATGAGCACATCTGGACCAAAGTTCCAAATCAGCTATTGCTATCACTTTGCGTCGGAGGTCTGTGTCTGTTAGCGTTTCATATTTCAGTCATTTTCGGACTGGTCTAATTGAAACCAAGCTTGGCAGTAATGTACGTTGGCGCTCTTCAAAATTGTATTTGAATTTCAATTCTTTTGGAAGTGCAAGATGGCTGCTAGACCAATAACGATTTCTTATTAGCTGAAATTAGAAAAACAAAAATTTCAAACACCACATACGTCATGGTAGGAACGTTCCTCATATTACCCTCTAAATGTCTTTTTTCTCTATCAGAAATCCAAGATGGTCATAGTCACTGTAGAAAGGTGGAATTGGACAGTATGGGGAACATATTTTTATATCATTCTTCTCTAAAACTACTGAACCATATGCAACCAAACACAGCTGAAATATTACATGTATGGGACTTTACAAGACGCGCATACTTTGTGTCTATCATAAATTCAAAATGGTCGCCAACACAGAATTTATTTTTAACATATTTCTATTTGGAGAAATGAAAAACATAATTCTCAGAAACAATAACACTGTTTGAATCCATACTATACATAAATAAACATTTGATGGACCCTTTCTTCCTTAGTATAATTTCCTTATTGTGTCGATCAGCAATCTAAGATGGTCGTCATGGCTGGATAAATTCAACATAGACACATTTGTGAAAATTTGTCCTTTTTTTAAGCCTTTTGACATTTGACAGGGAATTGGAATTTTCCTCTAATGATTCCTTACCTAGTAAATGTTTCTTTTTGGATCAGCCACCACCATATAATAAAGCTTAAGGTTATACATAATATTACTTATAATTGTTATCAGATAGTAAACACTAGAGACAATCCAACCTGGACATAAACAACTAAGTGAGCCTCTAGTTTTATCGATTAATGGGTTTTTATGTACATTTTATGTACTTTTTAAAATAAATATTCTTGTATCTATGCAATTGTAGCATTAAATATGCAATTTTAACGACACATTAAAGAATAATTTTATATAACCATTTACTTTTTTTTTTTTTTTTTTTTTTTTTTTACTGAAAAGAATTACCAATCGTTAGTTTGAAAAGCAAATGCATATGTGCCACTGCAAGTAAAAATGCCCTTTGTTATTTTCAAACTTTTGTTATTGATGTAAAATGATGATTATTACGGCGTTTTAACCCCGTTAAACCAGTGGTGGAAAAATCTGTAATCCTCTAAAGGATTAAAGTGTCTCGTGTCTTTCCACGCATGTTGTCAAAAAACGCCGTAATAATAGCACTGATTTCGCTTGTCCAATGAAATGAATGGATAACGAAAGAAATTTGCATAAAGTATAATAAATCCAACTAACACGCGATCACTACGGCCCCCACCAAGATTAGTGTTTGTAGCTATTTACAGATAATTAAATTTGAAAAATTTCTTTAAAACTATTATTATCCAACATAGCCACATATATAAATGTATCCTTAGTTATTGTCACCACTTGGCGTCTTGTCTGTGTCGTTTGTCCATCGTCTGTAAGCTTCAATCACCTCTGAAACCATTGGTTCGGTGTATACAAACCAGATATCTAATATCATTGAATGGACCTTTACTAAGTTGGTGATTTTGATACCGATTGGAAAATCAACATGGTTGCCAAGGACAAACATCAAGTTTTATTATTGGCTGTTATTCTCTGAAACCGCAGTCATCACTTCGAAAGTTTTACGGTCGCCACCATGACATGGTTAGTGTAAGCATATTTGATATAACCAATGCATATGAATATAGTACAACAATTTAAATACAACAATAGTAATGACTATGAATTAATTAAAGGGATCTGAAAACAAGTTATTAAACTGATATAAATCCGTATCCGTATGCCTTGGTTAACCGTTATGGAATATTTCTGGCACAAATAACAACGGATATGTTAAATTTGTCGTAAACACTACCCGGCACTTTCTTCATTCATGACTTATCACCGGATTTGTAACTAGATTATCACAACGGGTGCCACTAGTGGAGCAGAAACTGCTTATCATTCCGGAGCACCTGAGTTCACCTCCAGTTTTTTGTGGCGTTCGTGTTACTCGACCTTTAGATATGTGTATGCTTGGTAGATCATTGCTTGTCATTTTGGCTAATGTGCGAGCAGCATTTAGGAGAAGAGCAAAGACTGGTTGGCTCGGAATCAGAATGGTGTCCGAGTGGTGGAGCGACATGTCTACCCTCGGACTGTTGTTTCTGTGAGGTAGCAGTATACAAATTTAACTCGTTGTTGATCTAGTGCAAAGCGGACCTCATCATCACCAACAGCAACAAGAACAACAAAAAATACATTAAAACAATTCAAAAATTGTAAAACCATTCTTTACTGTACAATTTTAAAAACCATGATATCACCTCCATAATTTGACATGCATAATTTGCTGTAATCTCTATTGAAACAGATTGCTAGTGGAGTTTTCAATCCATCATCTGCATTCAGTATTTCATCAATTAATTGTCCATCACTGGACAGTCTGTGCAAGTTTTAAGACTAGTTTTAAACGATGTGCACATTTCCTATATGTGATACCCATTGTCATTTGTTTTTGGACTTGGAGTAATGTTGAGCAGTAAGTAAACACAGTTTCGTTCTCCATGTTGATACCACGAAGTGTCTCTGATTCACTGTTGACGCATATTTTGTCATTAATATATGATGGGTACCATATGATTCCTGGATAATATATAATATCAATTGCTCTAATTGGCAATAATTCGTAATCCCAAATTCGAATCTCGATCAAGACGAGGTGTACAACATTATGTGATAAGTTTGTCAATGACTTGCGACAGGTCGGTGGTTTTCTCCGGTTCCTCTGGTTTCCTCTACCAATAAAACTGACTGCCACGACATAACTGAAATATTGTTGAAAGTGTTGTTAATCACTATAAAAACCAACCAGCCAAAATGTGGATTTTGTTATTGACGCGCGCCTCTAGCTACTAAAATTCTGTAATTTGAGGAAACAATGTCACGCTGACGACACTGTTTTGACATCTTTTGCCTTCATAATTTTTTGCTAAATATGTGTACAAATTGAATGCAGTTTGCGTCATGCGAAGTAATAACGGCCAGATCTCTACCAGAAATCGTTTGTTATTTCCCAAGGTACATGTAGTGTTTGTATATGACCTTGATATTCACCATCGGCATTACACAATGTAATTCATGTATCTAAGGAATTCCGTAGTCACACAACAGAAGAAACTTGCCATTAAAACATGTCATTTCACTGATTAACCACTTAAATTAATGCTACAATGAAATGTAACAGATGGAAATATATATACAATAGAAGACTAGGTTTGGTCTTCAGTTATTGTATTTGTAGTTTTGACAACTTCTAAAATCCCAGAGAAGTTGATCATGATATGCTTATAAGTAGTTATTGTGAAATGTAGACTGCTATGGATATTTTGTCAATTCTATCACATATATTCCCATGGGACGTTTTGAGGTGCAAATAGGGAAAACTCTTTCTTTGGTAAATAAGGGTAATAACAAAATTACCGAACACCAAAGAACCGTGTTCAAGAAAATCGAACACACATGTTTGTTCCCTTGCTAGAATGACAATATAATCAAATCCGTAGATATCCAGTTTGATTTCTGCTAATTGTTTTTCTTTAATTTGGTTTAATTCAATGATTTATGATATTGTAACAGATTCTATATTTTCGACTGTTGCAGCAGAAGTTACTTGATTTCAAATATCCTCGGTACAATTAGATATTTGCGCACATATTCCAAAAGAATCGGCTTCTATAGATTTCTTATTTTCCATTCGAGTTTCCCTTATTTTGATGGCTATATCTAAAAGATTATTTATTCCCTAAGCATGGTCCTGCAGCTGTTGTTGCCATTTTCATATAATTGTCTCTTGATCATTTGGCATGACTTTCAGACCGATTTAATGAATATCCGTCAAACAATTTACACAGCATATAACATTACTGTTCATTAAATTGTGGAAGTAAAATTGCTTTTAATAAGAAGTGATTTTTTACACTGTATACTGGAAAATAATCGCCACCAATTTATTTTTGAAAATTAAACTGCCGTGAATATCTGAACATTACAGATACTTCATACCTGAGACAAACATGTATTATCCCACATAATTCCAGACCACACGACAAATATAGACACCATACCATTATGTGTATATTATAGACTACAAATCCATATCATTGATTAATACCATCTTATTAAATGTATTTCACAATGTATTTAAAAAAGCCACTTTATTACAGAATTGACATACAATAAAAAATATTTCACATCTAAAATTGTTATACCAACACAGTTGTGAAAGCAATCAGGATAATCCGATAAAACTTATGGACAAACCTGCCAATTACCGAGGTTAATCAGGTCATTCTCACTTGATTGTAACTTTTACAGTTATTCACGGTAGATATTTTACATTTTAATCCACGTGGCATCAACGGCATTCTTAATAAGGTCCGTTTTAATTGCACATTATGTATAAGACATGCATATACAATAACAAATACAAAACGGATAAAAAATATACAAAACAGTCTATGCATAGTGTTAGTCGAGTAAAACTTTTCGAATATAGACACGCTAAATTTCCTAATAGAACATAGATGTATTATGGGTTAAAACAGACGAATAAACATAAACAAGTATGTTGTTTGCAACATTAGAGGTATGTATCCTATGTTTGTATGTCAACTCCAACGACATTTCACTATCTAAGACATTTCAAAGCATTTTCATTATTCAGGAAGACTGAATATAAACATTCAGTGCATGTAAACTTGTGAAATATCAAAAAATGGTATTTTTCACCATTTTGTACATTGAGGATGGAGTTAAGTTACATTTTCAGCCCTCTTGTAATCATACAACCTAGAAATTACATTCTGTATTGGTATTTCGAACAAATTAAATCAATAAATAGGAGAAATTCAATTATGCGGCTACTACTTTTCAATATAGCGGCTACGACTTTTGAATATGAATGCTACTTATTTAAAATATAGACAATTACACAAGTGCTACAGTTTTAAAATGTAAACACTTATTAAATCAATTACGATTTTACTTGATATTGACATCTTTTCTGGTGTACAAGTAAGTAATTTCCTACAAAGGTTTGCAATATATTTACAAAACAATTTTATATTCATAAAGGGAATAAAGCTAAAGCGTCATAGTCCATTTAGATAACTGTGTGTTCGTTAGCGTGGTTATATAAAAACATTTGGATTTACAAAAGAATGAGTTATCACTTTATAGGTACTAAAAGTCGAAATAAATGTTGAGCTAAGGGTCAGATACTCCTTGATTTCCAAACAAAAAGAAAAAACACACAAAACGCAACATGATGAAGTAGTATCTTTTTCTAACGATATGCACTTCTAACAATTGTATTGTTGAAGAACTTCCACAATACATCGGCAAACGAATACCGAAGCAACAAGCTGAAGGGATAATTAAGAAAATCATTGGCCCAAAAACATGGCGCTACAGAGATAACATAAAAAAGAGACAACAAAAATAACAAGGAGAAAACAAATAAACAGAACACCACAAGAAATAAAGCACTAGCAGTGTGAACCCCCACAAAAACTGGGAGTATCATCAGGTGCTCCGGAAGGGTAAGCATGATCTGCTCCACGCGTGGCACCCGTCACACTGTAAGTGGAAAGTCCGGTACGGAGTCAAATTCGGTGTGTCAATCCGGTAATAAACTCTGAATCTACTGAAAGATGTCTAACCTCATTTGTGAGATAGAAACATCGTAGCGATCAGTCAAATCATGATGACAACTGTAAAACGTCTGGAGTGACGATATCAACAGTGGCTGAACGTTTGTTGTTTCGCATGATTTACTTCTTATAGAATGCATTCTGGTTTTTCTCATTAAAATTGTATCACATTCTACTATTTCCGCTGTATATCTTCCTATTTTTAGCATACGTCTGCATTGTACATGTAATTTAACATCCTTACCTTATTGGGGGCAAATCTTTTTTTAGATATCAAAACATGGCAGAATTTAAGTGCCGATACTGTAAGCAAACATTTGAAAAATTCGAAAATATAAACATGCAAATAAATTCATGTACACTCGTTACTCACGTCTTCATTCTTTCCATGTATGATAACTTTGTTGATGGAAGATCATCCAAATATGATTTCCTATTTCATTTGTTATAATTGTATTTTAAAAGGTGTTTCAACTTGCGCTTCCAAATATAAATATTTCAAATAGTCTTGCAATATTTATTATTTTTCAAACTTCAAATGAAAAAGATTGATAGCATCCTACAAAATTATGTACTATTAAATAGAATATATTTCGATAACATATACAAAAACCTCGTTCATTATATTAATTATATATTTCATATACAATCCTTGATTTTCTGTTTGTGTTAAGTATCTTTTCATTTTTATTGTTTTCTTAAGTTCTTGTAGTTTCTTATGCCTAAATAGCATGCCACAATCAAATCTGCTTTGAAGTCCGTAACAATACTTATGTAAGTCCATATTGAAAAGTAAGTAACATATATATTATAAAACAGTAGCGTTTCTATTGAAAAGAAGTAGCATTACACAAAACGACTATATTGAAAAGTAGTACCGTCGGAATTTTCACACATGTTCTACAACAGTCTATAATTAATTAATTATGCATTACTGATTTAAAATTCTACATGTAAGATTTAATTTTACATCCAAGTTAACATATAAAGTAGTAAAATACTCACTTTGTAGGCTTTAATGTATAATCGTGCTATATTTTCCTACCGACCATTCGAGATTTCCAATATACAGTTAAGTTTACGGTCTGTTGATGATGAAATTAAACCAAACAACCGCCGATAGAGATAGTATTAAACCCGGAACGAATATATACCAATTTCACGTCTGATTAGATATAATATTTTGGATAAAGGCTGAAAATACATATTTCGTCTGCAATGTTTACAATGTTCTATTAGAAAATTTAGCCCGTTCATATTCGAAAAGTTCTTCTCGACTAGCACTATGCATAGACTGATACTCAAAACTTGGTATAGACCTAGTACGTTAATGGCAAAGACGATGTGTCAATTTATTTCTGTTGTTAATATCGCTGACGATCGCTGAGGATAAAAAAATTGCATACTCGCCCGAAAACGTTGTTTTCACATGTCTGACCCGGTTCTCAGTGTTCGACTAAGGGAGATAATTCAAATACAATTCAGAATCATTTCCTTTGAACATCCATATATATTCTGTATTACCACTGAATAATAAATCAACAATGTTAGTGTAAGATTTGTAGCTGACAGCATTTTTATTCTTCCCTCAGACGAATTCGAACCAACACCGTCGGTACCGACACAGAGGGTGTAGTCATTTGACATCCAATCAGTGAATGAGTGATTGTTGTTTAACGCCAAGTGAGCAATCTTTCAGCTATTACGAGAACAAACTACATTCGATGACAGTATAATGATGTCCGCTTTGTACTAGTCTTTTAGTTGGATTCTCTAAATGCAAGCTCACTGAAACAATTCGCAGGTAGACATGTCGCTCCACGCGGACACCGTGATTATCGTGATGCCGTCAAGCTACTTTATGATGAGAAGGAACACATTCCATTTTATAGTCTTTGGTTTGATCTGACCGGGAGTTGAATCCCACTATCAACCACACCTGAGGCAAGCACGCTAACCATCACACCACATATGCGGTTTATTTGACATCTCTGTTTTACATGCGGTTATATATTTCAACGATGGACGTATGTTTTCGCCATCAAATCATTACCAAGTATGATATAATTATCTGTTAAAAATATATATTAAATCGTGATAATGAACAAGTAGGTTGAAACAACAAGAACAATATCAAATCAAGAAAACAAAATACTAAATCGTAGTTTGGAAAAAATAATATAAGTGTAACCACTCGGAGCTTCCGTGATCTTTATATTTCTCACTGTTCCCTTTATCCCTTCAAATTCATGATGGCATGACAATGTATTATACAGCATAGCAATCTCAATTAGATCGTGAAAGTAACATGTGTTTCTAACATATCAAAATATTTTTGGTCAAGAATTGCTCAAATTGAGTTATGTCCCTCAGTACAGCTGTGTTGATATTTTAGTTTTTACTTAAAAGAATGAGTGAGTGATTGTTGTTTAATGCCAAATCCGCAGTTCATCATCTACATGTATATCATGGCGAGAACAAGTTAATTTTCAATGAGATGATGATGATGTCCACTTTATACTAGACCAACACGCCTAGTTGGACGTTTACAGTTCTTGTGTAAAGCAAAATTATGTCCTCCAGGACAATATTTCATAATTATATTGTCATTCAATTTTGTCTTATCTATGATATTTTGTCCTTTATCTGAACAGTATAAATGTCATGTTATGGACAATATATCATAGTGCAACTGTGTCCTAACAAAGGGGGATAATTCTAATTCAAAACTTGGACATTATTGCATGACTGATTGTTATGCAATTTTGTACAATAAAGGGAAATAATGTAATAGTCTTTGCTAATTCATTGAAAGACAACTTTCTTTTGAATGAAAGTAACAATACTTTACTTAGTGAAATTGAAGCTTTAGAATCTGACATACCAGTTACACTACTCCCTTCGAAACGTGCACGGAAATTTAAAAGAAAACTTCACCAACCTAGTATTTATGAATATTGTTATTAAATTTTCTGTTTTTGCATAAATTTATGTATTTCTGGAATATATATGTAGATTTCTTGGGTTGAGCAATTCGACAATGGTTGTTAATATATTTCAAATTGAATCAAATATAGTGTAATAAATATCATTTCTATGACAAAGAAATCTCTTATGTTTTGAAATAAAGCATAGTATACATATGTGAAGCATAAGAATATCATATATCAAGTTGATGTCGGATATTATTTCACAGTTAAATAATGTCCAGTAAGAATGAACAATATATCATGATGGAGTACACAATTTCATTATGAAATAATGTCCAGGACACTATTTCATTATGGAATAATGTCCATGGACAATAATTCATATGATATTTTGTCTGGATAACATTATTTCATGGAGGACACTATTTTATGTTACACTTGCTCATTGAAATAACAGCCCGCAGATAAACATGTAGCCCCACTTGGACACATTACCCCGATTCAGAGCCGTATTAGTTCTTTCTCCTTAATGCTGCGTACTGAACGGAGAAGCAACAAATACCAATTTGACAGTCTTTTGTTTGACCTGATTGGGGATCGACCACACGTTCTACCGCAATCGAGGCGAGCATGTTAACCATTACACCACCGATGTGGTCTCTTGAAATTAGAAATAATGGTCACACCTGTCCAAAATAGGAGGTGCACATCTTGAAAGTACACAATTTGAATATGGTTTCAGTTAGAGATTATATAAGCTAGGTATCCTCTACGGCATGCGATGACAAGTTCCTTAGATTAGTAAAATCATGCGAGTTGCAATTGTCAATGTTTGTGCAATGCTTGAGTATTGTTGAATGGAAATTGTAATAAAAATGAATGTACCACTATTAGTGCAGGAACTGCTTATCCCTCCGGAGCAACTCAGTTCATCCAAGTTGTTTTGCGGGTTCGTGTTGCTCAACTTTTAGTTTTGTTTGTAGTGTTTTGTGAACTATGTTTTGTCTTTGTTTTCTTTTCTTTCGTCTATTGTTGCATGATCTATCTTTTTTCCATTGACA
This sequence comes from Gigantidas platifrons, assembly GCA_002080005.1. Lineage (NCBI taxonomy): Eukaryota > Metazoa > Mollusca > Bivalvia > Mytilida > Modiolidae > Gigantidas > Gigantidas platifrons. Next base: position 77,745 of record MJUT01045699.1, on the reverse strand, counting down.
ACTTCTGATCTTCAAAATTTACATTCACAAACCAGTTACCCTTCCAATTTTGCGGATGGATTGATCCAACAGACAGTCGGGGAAGAGCGATTACTATATAAGCGCTCTCCGCTGACAACGCAGGTAAAAATTGCACATTATTAAGAAATACGATTTAATTATCATAAGATTATGTAAGGCACAACTTTTCATATTGCACAATGAAGAATAGTAGGCTGATGGGAATTTCAGGCTAGCTTCACACTGGTGTTTAATTTTTATATTCATAGCATTCAGATTCTAATGTGTATCGGGACTGTCCTGGTCGTGATCGCATGGTTGTTGGATATATAACTACATCTGCACTTAGGATTTTTTGCGCTTAAATGTAGGACCAATACGCTTAAACGTTGTGCAACGATACAGCATTATGTGATAAAGTATTTCGATGACTTGAGACAGGTCGGTGGTTTTTTCCGGGAACTCCAGTTTCCTCCACCAATAAAACTGATCGCCATGATATAACTGCAATATTGTTGAAAGTGGCGTAAAAACACCATGACATTGACCCCCTTATTTATCGGAAAGGAGTGTAGGGATTCAGGAAAGAAACATGATTGATTGATTGATTGGTGTTTAACGTCCAGCGAGCAATTTTTCAGCTATATTCAGGACGAGAACATTTAAAAATTAAACGCCACGGGACTCGAAACAAGGAAAGGTGGTGGGTAGGGACGGATAATTTAGCCACTGCAACAGGTCTCCTGTGGACCACTCATCATGAGCATAATGCTCATATTGAGCTGTTACACTGGGTTCTTTAACGTGCGAAGTGTGTGGCAACATGTCAACACGGTACCTCGGTTTTATATACATCTCATCCGAAGGACGGGATGGTTGTGGATTTATACATCCCGCACAACCGACGGACGCCCCTTCAAGGCGAAGAAGCTCTCGGCCCCATTTCTATACCCCGGGGTTCCCGCGGGGTTGGAAAGAAACAACACAGCATTCTATAAACTAAATTAAACTATATCCATACTTTGACGAATAAACGTTATTTATTATATAATTTTTTATACCCGTACTTGCAATAAACCACGCCGTCTATTGCAACAGTATCCTGGAGAAATATCAATCGGATGTT
>MJUT01045699.1:46748-58321 GCA_002080005.1 Gigantidas platifrons | reverse complement strand
ATAGTGAAAAAAATATGAAAATACAGAGAAAAGTCAAGTTGAATAATGAAAAGATATGGAAAATATGGAAGAAAAGTAAGTCGAATAGTGAAATGATTAGGAAAATATGGAAGAAAGGCAAGTTGTATAGTGAAAAAAATATGAAAATACAGAGAAAGTCAAGTTGAATAATGAAAAGATATGGAAAATATGGAAGAAAAGTAAGTTGAACAGTGAAAAGATTTGGAAAATACCGAAGAAAAGTAAGTTGAAAGTGAAAAGATATGGACAATATGAAAGAAAAGTAAATGCAGAGTGGTCTTTTGGATTGACAAAAACGGATTGAACGTGTCCAACCAATCACATCACTGGAAATTGAACCAATGAGATGACAAAATCCACTATCCAGAGCAGCAGCAGCAGCAGCAGTCATATACCCCAGAGCAGCAGCAGCAGCAGCAGCAGCAGCCATATACCCCAGAGCACAAGTAGCAGCAGCAGCAGTAGCAGTCCAAGCGTTGAAATTCCACCCAAAACACGAAAAAAAGACAAAATCTGGAAATTTTCAGCTTTTCTAAACATTAAAAGTATAAAAATAAAAAAAATAAAATTTTTTGGAGATGGAAATGTACTTTTAGAAATACTAGGAGTACTACACAATATATACATACTATATATATATGAAAATAAAATGTGAAATGAAAATGGCGGGAAATGGGTAGATAACCTGGGTAACCATGCTAAATATAGGACGCGGACGTCGTAGAGAACACCCCACTACTATAGTAATGCAATACTTGGAGTACTACACAACACATATATGATATGAAAATGGCGGGAAAGGGGTAGATAACCTGGGTAACCAGGGCTAGACGCGGACGTCATAGAGAACACCCCCTACTACGCGGGATATCCTCACTTCCGGTTACACACACCCTTTAGGTGACCTTCGGTATCCATGGTACTACTACTATAGTAAGAAAAAACGCGGGAAACAGCCATGGTATTTGTACTACAGTAAGAAGAAAAAAACGCGGGAAACGTTGCGCAACTTCAGGTTGCGCATGCGCACACCCTTAGGGTGACCTTCTGTCACTTCCGGTAGCCTTGGCACTTCCGGTTATGCGCAATGGTACATTTTATACTACTACTACAGTAAGAATAAAAAAACGCGAGAAACGGTTGCGCAACTTCAGGATGCGCATGCGCACACCCTTCGGTCACTTCCGGTAGCCTTGGTACTTCCGGTTATGCGCAATGGTACATTTTATACTACTACTACAGTAAGAAGAAAAAGACACGGGAAACGATTGCGCAACTGCCGGTTGCGCATGCGCAGAACACAATTCCGGGTGACTTACGTCACTACCGGTTTCAAGCCGCTTCCGGTCACGTGACTGACGTCACTTCCGATCACGTGATTTCCGGTCACGTGACTTCCGGTCGCTCCACCGCATCGCTCCACCACAAATATGGCTTTGGCTGTCCCCATATACTACTAATCTCTTAAATTAAAATCCGGAGCTTTCGACCGGTCAAGCCGGCCTTCTTCAGCGGAACTTTATTATGCGTGAAGGGAAGACATTTGGCGTGAAAAATTGTATTAACTCTACGACAGCGAATGTGGTATATGCATTATTTTGCAAGAGTTGCAACTGCTTTATTTATGTAGGGGAGACTAGTGATACCCTTTATCAAAGACATTTACTTAACCTTTCCTTAATTCGAAGACAAAAACCAGATCCTGTTGCATTACATTTTAATTCTGCGAACCACTCAGTCAACGATTATGTAATAGTTGCTCTTGAAAAAATTGTGGCGATGATATATATATAGACAGACGATAGAAAATGTATGGATAAAAAAAATACGGACTTACAAGCCACACTGAATAAATACAAAAACGTGACGTTCTCGTACTAACGCATAATAAAGTTCCGCTGAAGAAGACCGGCTTGACCGGTCGAAAGCTCCGGATTTGAATTTAAGAGATTATGTTATTTACCTCATTATGAGAGATTTATATATATATATATATATATATATATATAAATGGGTACAACCTGTACCTCTCTTCTTGTAGACTTGTTCATTCATTCGTAAGAGACATACTTCGCACAGGGGCTTGTTATGAGAAACGAAACGAAACGTAGCTACCATGATCCTTTAACTTCAAGCCTTGCTATATAGATGGCATACTTTAAATAACTAATTTTAAGCGTTGTGCTTTTGTTTATCACATCTAGCCTATTGAGCCTGCAATGAAGGATACTACACATACAGCTCCATGTGATCTATACCTTGCCCTTTACCTCGAAATTTAGAGTATGGGTCGGGTAAGAACGACACATTACGACAGAAGAGATGATTTCAATATTTTCATTGAGAACGTGTGAATCCTCTTATGATTTCCTTGTTAGGGATTTGCTGTTAACAAGGAGGTTAGTGAATCAAGTGTTGCTAGTGGTTAAGTTGGAGTCACCACTACGGACAGATTTACTTGCCCAACCATGATTTGGTGAGCCATGTTGGATTATATTTGTCATACATGACCAGGGATTTATTAACTTTGCTGTTATCATAATCCAGCCCTTTCCCACGGAAAGCGAGAGGTATCTTCAGTCTTCAGACCTCGGACTTCACACTTCGAAATTCACACTTCAGATTCGGAATCGTTATTTCCGGATTTTCTCCGTCATTGATTCTTGCATTTTCACACCAAACAACTAGACAATTTAATGCCCCAGTCTCAACCTTATCCACCTCAACCTCCCCCCACCTTTTCCACCCAAGTTTACTACCTTAACATTTGGTTTGGTTTTGAGGAATGTGTAGGGGTATAATGTAAAGAAAACGTCTTGAAGAGCCAAAATGGATTTTCAATATAGCTTAATTTCAAGGAATGGTATATATATATTGTTCATCGGGTATGATGTAGAAAACTTATACATAGACATTAAATGGTGTTTGTGGCTTAGTTTGTGTCTCTAAGACACATACAATGCCCCTGCGGTTATAATATACCATTCCTTGAAATTAACTTATATTGAAAATCCATTTTGGCTCTTCAAGACATTTTCTTTGCATTATACCCCTACACATTCCTCATAGCGAAACCAAAATTTAAGGTAGTCAATTGGGGTGGAGTAGAGGTGGATGATGTTGAGACGAGGTAATTCAATTTTCTAGTTGTTTGGTGTGAAAATGCAAGAACCAATGACGGAGAAAATCTGGGAATAACGATTCCGAAATCTGAAGTCTGAACTTCGAAGTGTGAAGTCCGAAGTCTGAAGATACCTCTCGCTTTCCGTACTTTCCTCATGACTGGTGTTACAGGTGCAGCAGTAATTGCTTACCTTGCGAAGCCTGCTTTCATTCCCAAATTAGTGGTGTTCCTGTTACTCGATCATTAGTTCTCTGTGTAATATTTTGCATATCATTGTTTGTCCTTTTGCACTTGTTTGTCATTGGACTATCTGTCCCTATTTGATTTACGGCTTCTGATCACCACTTTAGTGTCTTTAAACCTTTCCTTACATATGATATGACAGTTGTTGTGCCAGTTGTTGTGTTTTTTTTGAAAATGCCGGATAATTTTTTTTTACGTACATTGTCAACAAATGTGATATAATTACGTTTCTATTATATCTAGAAAGTGTCAGTTTTCATGATCTCTAGGAGATATAATAACGTTTTTATATTATTTATTAAGTATCAGTTTTCATGTTTTCATGTTTTCCAGGAGATAAAATAATGTTTCTATGTTATTTATTAAGAATGTGTTCCTTTTTCATATTTGTCGTTTTTCTGGAGATGAAATTTCAATCGTGTTAGCCCATTAAAACCGTACTATTTTTTTTTTTACTATTGAAGTGACCATTAAAAGGAGTTGACCTTGGATGTATATGTGTATTAGGAATATCAAGTGTTCCCTTTCCAACGATTTGTCTATTAGATTTTCGAACTGTTCCGTCAATGTGGTATCTTATTTTAATTTTGTTTTAGATTTTATTACTGGATAATGATTTGTTATTATTTTTTATTATTATTACAATTCTTCTATAGCGCTTAATCTAAAACAATATTACTCTATAAGCGCTTTACAGTGCATAAAATACAATATACATGTACAATAAAACATATATCAAGAAATGACACAATGAGATAAAAATTTCAAATTGAAATACTAGTCCAAATCAAAAAGTATATACTTATATACAACATAGAGAGTTCTAAAATACGTAAGAATTAAAAAAACATAAAGAACAAGGAAAAAGAAATTGAACTTAGATATTTTTAAAAACTAAATATGATAGACTTTAGGTTAAAGTTAACAATTTATACTGACACAATTGTATTATGAAAATTAACTTACCAATGTATGATATCAACTGTATTAATTGAATAAAATGAAAACAAAATAATCATATACGTTAAAATGAACAAATCATACCACGGGTTATCAAGTATATATGAACCGGTGCGAAAATCAATGAAGTAGAACGAAAAATGAACAAATTTAAGGACACATATTTATATAACAAATTAACCCCAACAAAATTGTAAACTATGTAAACCGTCCCAGAAATCGTCACGACCGAAAGTCGTCATTCCGGAACCTCGCATTATGTTTGTTTCCGTTCACGCTGCAAAAAGTGGACACACGGTATATTTGGAAAACGTAAGTATCTAATCTTATATTATCATGTTTTTATATTAGATTTTGAAAAGTATCAAGGTTGAAGGACAGGTTTTAAGGACCTCTACAGAAATGGTACACATCAGATATCGGGCGATTGTTCCCCGAATTTTATCCTTCTTATTGCGATTGATAGTTACAACGCCATTTAGGAAAGTGACGTCAATCTGAGAGGTTAAGAGTCATTAGATTTATAACTGTATCGGGGGAAGTAACATTGATATGTAGCTTATTATTTCAAAAGACGGATTTTTATAATTGCAGAGCTGTCACATGTGGTAATATTTTGTGTGTAAACTTGAGTGACGACCCTAAACCAGTATATAACGCCTTAGAGTCATTAAATTTATAACTGTATCGGGGGTACTGAAATTGATATGTAGCTTATTATTTAATGCAAAATCCGTAACAATAAGAGCAAATCTGTTGACACACCACCGCAACTCTTAACAGATGGTGCTGTTTACCATTTGCAGCCAAAACCATTAAATGCAAATGTAAATATGGAATGCATTTGCAACTTATGACGGTTCTATGAAAGTAGGATATTTAAGACGAGAAAATGCAGCTGCTATTGCCACAGTTATTGATTTGAAAAGTATTTGTAATTTGAGTTTATATTTCAATTTCAAGGAAAATTCAAATATTTAATTTGTTATTTTGATTTATTGCTAAAAAAGACAATAATTGAGACATTAGTATCGGTAAGAATTGCTTGACGACCAAAAGACAGAGGGTGTGAACACTTAGAGACATTGCAGTCTTTAAGTAGTCTGTTCAACCCTTGGTCTGATTAAGGAAAAATCTACCATTTTGTCGATTGTGTGATGACCTCGGGGGCCAGTAAATCATCTTTCTGAATACCTTTTCTTACCATCAAAGCCAATTCATCACGTCCTAAAGGAGTCAGATTATTACAGCGTATTGAAAAATCATACCCCTGACGACTTAAGGATGGTTTGCGTTATTTATATTTAATGCATCATTGACAATATCACAAAACTATCATAAGCATGAACATGATAATATTCATGTGATTGCGTGTTGTACTGAGATGATATCATATGGTGGCGATTAGTTGTGAACGCTACTAAAGGTATAGTGTATTATAAGAAGAGTTTGAAGATGCCAAAGGGAGGTAATCAGAAACGTATATCGAAGAACAAACAACACAGTGGCCAAATGAAAAAGTATAAAAGGACAATCAACGATCTACAAAACAAACATATAAAGCTAAAGATCGAGTAAAAAATCGGCGGTGAAATCAGGTGCACCGACAGGGTAAGCAGTTCTTGCTCCACAAGTGACACCCGTTGTGTTAATCTAGTAACAAACCCGGGGATAAGTAAAGAACGAGAAAAGGACCGGGAAGTATTTACGACAAGTGGAACATAACCGTGGTCATTTGTGACACATATATTCCATAGCTTTTAACCAAGTAGTGGTGGCGACCGTAATTTATGCGTTGCGCTCACGCGGTAATGCGCTATAAATAGGTGGTGCGCTTTGCTTATGTTGTAATGTATTATAAATAATTATATTGTGCGTTGTGCTCATTTTATAATGTGCTATGCATAATTTGTGAGTTGTGCTCATATTATTATGCGTTATATTTATATATATATGCTATGCAGTTTATTGTGATTGTCGGTGGAATTGTGTGCGTGTTCAGTAGTTTATAATGACTGTCGCTGGAATTGTTGTAGTGTTCAGTGTTTCATAATGATTGTCGGTGGAATTGTATGCGTGTTTATTAGCTTATAGCGATTGTCAGTGGATTTGTGTGCGTGTTCAGTAGTTTATAATGATTGTCGATATTTAGAAGTTAATAGTGATTGTAGATGGACTTGTGTGCGTGCTTAGTAGTTTATTGTGAACGGTCCGTGGAATTATGTGCGTGTTTAGTAGTTTATAGTGATTGTCGAAGGAATTATGTGCGTGTTTAGCAGTTTATTGTGATTGTCTGTGGAATTATGTGCGTGTTTAGTAGTTTATAGTTAATGTCGGTGGAATTATGTGCGTGTATATTGGTTTATAATGATTGTCGGTGGAATTGCGGTGGTGGTCAGTATTCATATGATTGTCGGTGGAATTGCATGCGTGTTTATTAGCTATAGCGATTGCCGGTGGATTTGTGTGCGTGTTCAGTAGTTTATAGCGAATGGTCGGTGGAACATTGTTCGTGTGCAGCAGTTAAAAGTGATTGTCGGTGGAATTGCGTTCTTGTTGAGTAGTATATTGTCTTTGTCGGTGAAATTGCGTTCGAGTTCAGTAGCTTACAGTGATTGTCGGGAGAATTGTATGCGTGTTCAGTAGTTGATAGTGAATGTCAGTGGAATTATGTGTGTGTATAGTAGTTTATGATGATTGTCGGTGGAATTGCGGTAGTGGTCAGTATTCATAATGATTGTCGGTGCAATTGTATTCGTATTTATTAGCTTATAGCGATTGCCGGTGGATGTGTGAGCGTGTTCAGCAGTTAATAGTGATTGTCGGTGGAATTGCGTTCTTGTTGAGTATTCTATAGTAATTGTCGAAGAATTGTGGTGTTCGTGTTTAGTAGTTTATAGTTATTTTCGGTGGAAGTATGTGCGTATATAGTAGATTATAATGGTTGTCGGTAGAATTGCGGTAGTGTTCAGTATTTCATAGTGATTGTCGGTGGAATTGTGTACGTGTTCATCAGATTATAGTGATCGTCGGTTGAATTTGTTGCGTGTTTATTTGTTCATGGTAATTGTCGGCGGAATTGTGTTCTCGTTTAGTTGTTTACAATGATTGACAGTGGAATTGTGGTGTGCGGAATCAGTAGTTTATTATGATTGTCAGTGTAATTGTATGTGCGTGTTTAGCAGTTTGCATTGATGGTTGGTGGAATTCTGTGCGTGTTTAGTAGTTTATATTGATTGTCGGTGGAATTGTGGTAGTTCTTAGTAGTTGATGGTACTTATTAGTGGAATTGCATACGTGGTTAGAAATTGTTTGATGGTTGTCGGTTGAATTGTGTGCGTGTTCAGTATTTTATTTTGATTGTCGGTGGAATTGTGGTAGTTCTTAGTAGTTTATAATGATTGTTGGTTTAATTGTGCGCCTTTTCAGTAGTTTTTAGTAATTGTAATTAGTATATTGCTCGTGTTCAGTAGTTAATAAGGATTGTCGGTGGACTTGTTTGTGTCTTCAGCAGTTTATATTGATCATCGGTCGGTAGTGTTTATTGTCAGCGGAATTGTGTTCTTGTTTGAATAGTTTATAATGATAGACGGTGGCATTGTATGTGCGTGTTTAGCAGTTTTATTGATTGTCGGTGGAATTGTGTGCGTGTATAGTAGTTTATATTGATTAGCAGTGGAATTGTGTGCGTGCTTTGTAGTTCATAGTGATTACAGGTGGAATTGTGTGCGTGTTCACTTGTATAAAGATTGACGGTGGAATTGTTTGCTCGTTCAGTGGTTGATGTCGATTTTCGGTGGAATTGCGGTAGTGTCCAGTAGCTTACATTGATTGTTGGAGGAATTGCAGTAGTGTTCGTTAGTTTATAATGATTGTTGGTGGAATTGCATTGCTCAGTCGTCTTTCTAGCTTACATGCCAGCACGCCCAAGTCTTATATCCAAAGATCGAGAAACACTATACATTCATTTCCCTTGCATAAGGGAGATATGAAGATTTGTTGACCAGAAAAAAGTCATATTTCACGAGGGCAACGCCACTTCCAGTTATGACGTCACTTCCAGTTATGACGTCACTTCCGTTTTGACGTCACTTCCGGTTATGACGTCACTTCCGCTCACGTGACTGACGTCACTTCCGGTTATGACGTCATTTCCACTCACGTGACTGACGTCACTTCCGGTAGCACACCTTTCCCGCATTATGATGGTCTACAGGTCCTCAAAACAGTCAAGTACTGATCAAACCCCTAACGCACCACCACCACCACCACATTTTAATTGGACACCAGTTATTTAATGATGATTTTATAGATGATGGGAAATGTTTTATTACATAGTATAAAATGGTGAAATGTATCAACGATCGTACAATGTGTTATCAACCGTAGACGTTCACTGGTGGATGATCAGCAATTGGTCAAATTTATCAATATATTGCATCCTGGTAGTAGATTAGTAAGACAAATGAATACTTAAAGATGGGAAAATACGAGAGCAGATTTACCAAGACCATGGCCCAAAGTAATGTGTGGGTGGATAATTGCCTCTAGTCTATGTTTATTTATTTGTTTAAATAGTAGTTTTGTGTAAATACTCACATTACAGAAAAAGAACTTCGTGATAGAAAAAAACATTAAACACAGATTGCAAATTAGTTTATTTATAGAATACAAAGAAAATCAAACACAGACTTCATTATTGTTTATTACAAACTTTCATGGAACGCACATTTCTTTTTTAATATACAACAAGGCAAGAGAAGACAACCTGATATTTACTAATGATATCAAGGGAGATAATTCAAGAACTAATGCATAATGAATTATGATGATTGCTGTTTTTGGTGTGCGTTGAAGTTAATAAGTAACTGCAATTCTATTATTAGTTGTGTTTGAGATGCATTTTTACCAATCCCTATAGTGGATTGATCAAGACATTTAACAAAATAATGTACAATACCATCACATTCTACTGTACAGATGCTTAACCGGGGTAAAGCTAAAGAACGACAACATAATAATCACATAACAATATCTCAGATATATGATGGCTCTTAATGAATATGAGAAAACTTGTGTGGTTTCCAAATAGACTTTACAATACAGATTTCATAGACACTTGTATTTTTATTATTTCTCTTTTGATGCCAACCCCCGTTAAAGGGTTGTCCTCCTCTCTTCCTAAATTCCTTGATATCGTTAATGAACAGGCTAGGGTTTTTCTTCATAAAAGTACGGGAAAATGAAATGTTTTATAACGTCACACAAGTTACGAAGTATTTCAAACGTTGCAATTTGAAAAAAAAAACACCGGAAAATGATACGCGGGAAACAAGTAACGTTGCATTTCAAACGTTGCGGTTTGAAAAAAATACGGGAAAATTAAATGTTTTTATAACGTCATACAAGTAACTGATATTTCAAACGTTGTGATTTGTGCTATTTGTGAAAAGAGGATTATAATTAAGAAATTACATTTTTAAAATATGTTTTTTTCAATGTCCGATAATTATTTTAGAAAATGTTTAATCGTTATACACTGATTTAAAACTCTTTTTTTAAATTCAACCATCGTCCTTGTCGGTTGCAGGAATCTGGATGTTGCAGCACAGGGGTATGGTGTGATGACTACCTGATCCAACCCAAGGCCTGGATTTCCAATGTCCTATGTTACTGTTCCCCTTATTGTGTGTGTTCAGTGAGTTAAGGTAGGAGATGGTTGTTCTTTTTGTTTATATATATTGGTAGAATTGTTGCCCATCACTTTCTAAACCTTCATTTCATATAATTGTATTATCTTTTCGTATTGTCTGTACACAATGATTACCCAAGCTAGTCATGATTTATATTACAAAACAATTGATACTGCATGTAATCTATTTAAGTTTGCATCATGCCCTACAGTAAGGGCGAATAACTCTTTATGTGGAGGTTTAACACTGCAGTAGGGGGCATAACTATTTATGTAAGGATAACACTGCAGTAGGGGACATAACCCTGTATGTGGAGGTTTAACACTTCAGTATGGGACATAACCCTATGTGTGGGGGTTTCACGCTGCAGTAGGGGACATAAGTCTTTATGTGGAGGACAAAGGGGGTCATCACTTTGTATTTGGACATATACATGTGCAGAAAGAGAAATACTATATAATACGTATCAAGAAATGGATATTTGGAAATCGATTGTTACACCTATATACAGAGGGTTACTTGCCCTTGGCAGGAAAATATATATGTTTAAGCTTATATACAGATATTTGCTTGCCTTTGGAAGGTAAATATACACTAAAACCCTGTTCAGGAAGTAAGTTTTCTTACTGCTCTAAAAATAGAACACTGTGTCAGGTTGTTATGAAAAATAAATTTGATTGTGGAAATTTGAAACTCATCAAGATAGAAAAATAACTAGCAAAAATCTAATAAAATCTATAATTCTGATAAAAATTTAGATAGATAGGTAGGTAGGTATATGCCTATGTAAATAAAGGGCTAGGTTTATAGTGTTTCATGCCACATTCAACAATATTACAGTTATATCATGGCTGTTTGTACATAAAGGAGATATCATAGCTGTTAATGATTATTTCTGATAACTGGAAAACATTGCCCAATACTCTTTTTTCAAATAGCTAGAGAACACAATATATTTTAGGGCAATGGCTATTCTTTCAAATAAATCACAGGATAATGTTAAAACTTAATTATGTTGGGAATATCATTGAGTGAGTTGTGTGAGTAAGAAAAAAACTTTTTAACAAAGTGAAAAAGTTATTCTCCAATTTAATTTAAAAATAAAAAAAAAATTTAAAAATAGAAAAGAAAATTAAAAAATAAGCAACTGACAATAAAATTTAACAATGAATTAAACTGAATCTACATTGAACATAAAAATAAATAAATAAAGGTAAGGAATGGACAAATATATTTTATCACAGCACTGACAGATTATCACAGACTAAATTCAGATCAATTATGACAAGTGAAAAAATAGATTTCTCCTGTAAAAAAAATAATTTAATTTAAAAATAATTTTAAAAATAATATCAATAAATATATTATAGTTTAAAATTCTCTTTGAGTGTTAAAAACAACTTTGAACAACATCAAATTAAAATGGAGAAAATATATTCAGTTTCCGTGTTACTTAAGTTTTTTTGTTAAAAAAGTTAATTGTTCAAATACTTTTATTATTCATCAAGAAAAATGATGAGGAGATGAAAAAA